>JACEFZ010011757.1:240000-350000 GCA_014155875.1 Cepaea nemoralis | reverse complement strand
CAATGACAATGTGTATGTATATCTAAAATAACTCATGTGGGGGTCAATCACATTGTGTATTTATATCTAAAATAATTCGCGTGGGGAACAATCACAATGTGTATATAAATCTTTAAAAATATTCTGACGTGGGGGACAATGACAATGTGTTTTATAGCTAAAATAGCTCACGGTGGGGGGGGGGGGGGGGGGGAAATCACATTGTGTATTTATATCTAAAGTAATTCACACGTTGGACAATCACAATGTGTATTTATATCTAAAATAACTCACATGGGGGACAATCAAAATGCGTATTTATATCTAAAATAACTCACATGAGGGCAATAACAATGGTTATATAGCTAAATAAAAAAAAAATAAAAAAACTCACTTGTGGGTCATTCACAATGTGTATTTATATCTAAAATAACTAACGTGAAGGACAATCACAATGTACATTTATATCTAAATTAACTCACGTGGGGTACAATCACAATGTGTATCTATATCTAAAATAACCCATTTTGGGACAATGCACTTATAATGTCATCATAGAGGTCGGGCTAATGTTTGATTCCGTCTGCGACTCTCGCAGGCTAAGAGGTAGAAATAATGACCACATATTCCTGCATGCATTCAGCCTACAACATGAGGTAGAAAGAATGGCCACATATTCCTGCATGCATTCAGCCTACAACATGTGGTAGAAAGAATGGCCACATATTCCTGCATGCATTCAGCCTACAGCATGTGGTAGAAAGAATGGCCACATATTCCTGCATAGCATTCATCCTACAACATGTGGTAGAAAGAATGGCCACATATTCCTGCATGCATTCAGCCTACAACATGTGGTAGAAAGAATGGCCACATATTCCTGCATGCATTCAGCCTACAACATGTGGTAGAAAGAATGGCCACATATTCCTGCATGCATTCAGCCTACAACATGTGGTAGAAAGAATGGCCACATATTCCTGCATACATTCAGCCTACAACATGTGGTAGAAAGAATGGCCACATATTCCTGCATACATTCAACCTACAACATGTGGTAGAAAGAATGGCCACATATTCTTGCATGCATTCAGCCTACACATGTGGTAGAAAGAATGGCCACATATTCTGGAATGCATTCAGCCTACAACATGTGATAGAAAGAATGGCCACATATTCCTGCATGCATTCAGCCTACAACATGTGATAGAAAGAATGGCCACATATGTCCTGCATGCATTCAGCCTACACCATGTGGTAGAAAGAATGGCCACATATTCCTGCATGCATTCAGCCTACATCATGTGATAGAAAGAATGGCCACATATGTCTGCATGCATTCAGCCTACAACATGTGGTAGAAAGAATGACCACATATTCCTGCATACATTCAGCCTACAACATGTGGTAGAAAGAATGGCCACATATTCTTGAATAGGGCCTACATTTAGCCTACAACCTGTTCTGGTCCTAACATCTCACTGTCCCATAGCGGCTACCTGCGTGTTGTTATTTGTTACATACCTAAGATAACTCACCTGTGGGACAAGATGAGCTTAGGCTGGCAAAGAAAAAATAAACAGAAATGTCCCCACAATTCCCATAAAAACTGTAATCATTGAATCTCTTAAACCAGGGCCCTAAATCTTTCTCCAGGCACGTACAAATTAGGCTCCTGCTGTCGCTGAAGTCAAGGTAATTAACATTTACCAGAGATGCAAACGCCAGCGGCACACGGGTCAACTTCGAACCCTCAAAGTTTAAATATGTTAAAAGTGGTAACATTTTTAAAGGCAGAAAGTGATATCTGTGACACCGGATTGTAGTTCATATTCAAGGATGTTAAACTGGAATTCCCTGGAAACTAGTGTCAGTTATTTCTGTAATAAAATTATGAATCAATTTCAATATAGCTGATCCACTGCGGTATTTCATCCCCTCTCATATCATGTATAATGTTGGAGGATACAAGTAATTCCCGTGGCATATTTCAACTTAAAATGATACTGGGAATTGAAGGAAGTGAGTTGCTGACAAAACTTACCATAGAAGTATTCAAAGGCAATGAACCAGAATATGGATCGTTTATTCGATTACCATAGAAATAGAACTGTTCCATTTTCTGCAGACTTGAAAAATCTGGGATAACTGTTAGTAGGTTGCCGGTTATACCAAAGTCAGTCAAACTGCTAGCGTATCTACTAACTAGCTTACTGAGTAAATTTGCGTCGAAATTCTGTTGTTATCAAGGGCTAACGAACTCAACCTAGCCTCTACCGGAAGCCACGTGATGTCTACTATTTTATTCTGACTTAAATATAACCACTGCAAAGCGATCAGCTTGGAAAGGGCCCTGGGAACGGCAGTAAGACTGTTATCAGACAATGATAGAGATGTTAAACTGTTAGTCATACTGTAGAATGTATCATCTGGGATTGTTTCAATGGATGTATCTGTGATAGTTAAAGTAGTTAGGATGGGTGAAATACGGAATGCAGTCTGGCCATATTTGAGACCGTTTTGCGTCAAATAAAATGTCTTCAGTGTTTGACCAATGTTCTTCATTGCGTTAATGTTCCAGTCTGTGATGTTTGATGTGAAAAATGTAAGATCTGTCAGTGCATGCAAATGGAGAAAGGCATCTGGGATTCTCGTAAATAGAGCGCCTGAGAACGATAGTGAGGTTAAAGTCAAGGCTGAAGCGTCGAATGCAGTTTCATCTATGGTGGTAATAGGATTTTCATTCAAGGAGATTTGTGTCAGGTTGGCTGGTAAACTTCGAGCTGGTATTGTGGTAATCTGGTTCATCTGGAAACAAGATACGATATCATGTATGACAAAGCAATTTATGATTAGTTTTTCTGTGATTCTGTTATTATTACAGCAGTTTGCGAATATATATATATATACTTCATGGAATGTTAGTGGTGGTGGTGGGGTGGGGAACAAAACAATTACTACAAGATGCGTCTGTCTCGCATTATTATTTGCAACGAAATTAAATGAGGCAACCACAGAAACATCAAACAGTGTGAGTCTATATCAGTGTTTGCACACAATGTTGATATAGTCTAAACAGCCAGTAAGCACATCCACACACATATACACAATCAAACACCACACCACACACACACACACACGCACGCACGCACGAACGCGCGCGCACGCACACACACACACACACACACACACACACAGTAACATCTCCGCCACAGAGCGGGTCTAGAGGTCAGAGATCAGGTTGTTTGCTAAGGACCACTCATTGTTCATGTTTGCTAGGGACCACTCATTGTTCATGTTTGCTAGGGACCACTCATTGTTCATGTTTGCTAGGGACCACTCATTGTTCATGTTTGATCTGTGTCTGTAGTGTTTGGTTTTGTGCTTTAATGTTTGTGGGAACGTTGGTTGTCCCTGAAATTGTCGAATTTGATAAATAAAGACTGTTAGTGCGATCAAGATTTCAAAGTTTCCATCAAAGATACAATCATCGACTGCATCACAGCCAGACCGACTCCCTGGCCGAGGAGTTAGCAGCTTTCTCCGTAATCCCGAATACTCTCGTGGTTGACGTGAGTGCACGAGAATTGGAAGCGGTTCGAGTTGGACCAGTGACTTATGAGAGTGTGGAGCCGGTCGCTCAGAAAGTCGTGGCGTGCGATGAGCGTAATCTAGCCTAGGAATCAACATAAAGCTGAAAGATGCTGATGTTGACCGCAATATCCTAAAACTGGATGGAAACGTGGAAATAAAAAAAATATATTTAAAAAAAATAGTATTTATACATTATTGAATAATAATATTCCTCAAGATTACACAACAGAAATCGACAGAAACAACAAACGTCTCTTTTTAAACAAGAGACTACGAACGAACGAAGGAAAGAACAACGACCGAACAATTTTTATTTTCAAAGGATTAAGAATTGGGCACGCAGGCTCGTCTGACAGTCTGCCCTTCTTCTCTAATTCCTCTCATATATTATTTCATTCAACATCGCTTGTGAAGCTAATCTTAGACAACAAAAGAACAATAAACATAAATACGCATGGAAAACAATCAATAATACATGACTCACTGAGGCAATGTTTATCCTGCACATGATAAATACAACGGAGGGTGTAACGTGCCATACATATGGGAATATTTATTAACTGTTTGTCGTTTGAGATAATTTACCATTATTATTTTTAGGGGGCATGTAGTCTCTGCCGGCTTCGTGGCTTAGAGGTTATTACTTTTTCCGTAATCTCGTATACTCTCGTCGGTAACGTGATGACGGTGAGAATAAGCAGTGGTTCGAATCGCATCGGTAACTTACGGGGTATGTGAGCCGGCCGCTCAGAAAGCAATGGCAAACTGCTGAGCGTAATCTTGCCAAGAAATCAACATACAGCTGAAAGATGCTGGTGTTGACAGCAATGTCCTGTAAAGGATATGCAAAAAAAAAAAAAAAAAATGTAGTCTCTATTGGGGTAGTGTTCAAACAGGTTGCGACTGTATGTATAATGATTGGTGGTGTCTTTGATTTCTTGTGGAAGATTGTTCCACAACTGAGTGGTAAGAGTATGCTAAGCTTCTTCTGTATAAGTATATCCTAGGTTTAGGGACATGAAGTATATTTAACCCTTCGCTATGTCGTGTGTTATATTTGAACAATGGCCAAAGGTAGCTTGGAGCATTTTGAAATATGATTTTGTGAATAAGTTTAGCCTTATTAAAAAGTAGGCGTTTGTGGAGTGGCAGTAACTGAAGACGTTCATGTAAGTTAGAATAGTCTGTAAGCTTATCACCATTGATTAAATGCACTGCCCTCTTCTGGAGTGAATAAAGGCGTTTCGTTATTGATTTGGGGCATCCATCCCAGATTGTGGAGCTATACTCCATATGTGTTTGTATGTGGGAAGTTTAGAATATCTGTCTTGGGTTTTCGTCGAGGAAATTTTTAATTTTGGCAAGTTGGTATACTTTTCTGGCTATTTGTTTAACTAGAGCATGAACATGGGATTTAAAGGTTAGCTTTTGATCTATGATAAGACACGGTGCCTTGTGCTCCGTTACACTTTCTATACATTACCAATGTGCAGCTGAATAGTTCTCTGCAAGTTTAAAGTGTGACGTATTTGCCTGGTTCCTATTAATATACATTTTGTTTTAGAAATGTTAATTTGCATGCGGTTTGCATATCTCCAGTTAACTACATTATTTATTTCATGTTACAATTATAATTCTAGCACATTACAATCAATAGCTTTTGTATATACAGTGCAGTCGTCTGCAAATAGATCGCAGGACGACGACAGATATAAGGGAAGATCATTAATTTAAATGGCAAATAACAGAGGGCCAAGTATAGATCCCAGAGGTACTCCAATATTAATGGTAATGGCTTGAGATAAAGATTTATTGTGTGATACTACTTGTTTTCTGTAATAAAAACGATTTTTATTAATCTCACTATTTTAAAGCTTACTTTCATTGTTTCTAGTTTTTTGTTTTGTTTTGTCTTTTATTTTTTTTTTTAAATTAGAATAGTATGATCTATCATATCGAATACTTTTCTAAAATCTATAAACACTGCTCCACATGGAGTATTGTTGTTAATATTTTGATGCCTGTTTTCTATCAAGAATGTTGAGGCCGTATGACAAGAATGTTTTGGCCGAAATCCTGACTGACTGTTAACTATTAGTTTGTGGCGAACTAAGTGCTCTAGTGTTGTTTTGTGGATGTGCTTTTATAGCAGTTTGGATAGTGATGATATTATGGAAATCGGCCTATAATTACTCATTAGACGATCGTCAAATGAACCAGCTTTTACACAAGGATACACTTTAGCGATTTTAAAGGTTGATGGGAAGTGACCTTTGGTGAGACATTGATTATATATAAAAGTTATCGTGCTAGGAACAGCTCTGACTACCTAGTTTCCGAATGTCGCTCTTGTTCGGAACAGCTCTGACTGGGTAGTTTTCCGAATGTCTGTTGTGCCTGGAAAAGCTCTGATGGGCGCAACGACAAGCACATGTCCGAAAACTCGCTGAGTGGATGCCGTCTGCAAACCTGTTTTGTTTGTGCGGGAATGACCCGGGAAAACGAAGTGACCAATATATTGAAGTGAGGATTTAAAGCAGCCATGAGCAGGACGTGACGACCTCCCTCGGTGTGCCCAGATCCAGGGCGCTATGTGTCGGCCCTGCAACTATGGAAGCAACCTTGGATGGCGGAAAATGCTATGGACTGTCCCTGCCTTCCTTTGAGGGATGACCGTTGTCTTCGACCGTTCAACCTTGGCCAGCATGGTTGCAGATGGCACTAAAAAAGTGAGAGTCTCCCAGGAATGCTACCTGGTCAAAAAAGCACGCTAAAGTCGATGTGTTGGCCTACGGGTTTCGGCCCAAGGGCGCATAACAGATACACCGTAATCACATCTGAAAAAAAAACACTCCGGATGAACGAAAAGAAGAAGATATATAAAAGTTAGTGACTCGCTGATCGCCGGTGCAGCTTAGCGAAGGATTCGTTTACTGATTTCATCTAGTCTTGATGAGTTATTGTTTTTTTTAGGTTACTGAGATGAGTAAATACTTCAGTGGTCGTCATTAGTGGTATGTTGGAGGGAATGTCTCCATAGTATGTGTTCTCAAAAAATGATAATAATAAAGATATGTCATCATGCGCATCTAGTATTGCAGCCTTCAATTTGTTTATGGCGGACTGAAAGAATCTACTGAATTGGTCACATGTAACCAGATTTAATGTTAATGATAGTGATGAATTGTGTTTGTTTGTCAAGGTATTAATTGATTTCCATATATCTTTATGGGTTTTATCTATTATTAAGTTCTTAGAATAGTTTTTCTTTTCCTTTCGAATAACATATTGAACATTGTTTCTCAGCCTACGGTACGAAGTTAGATCTCTATTTTTATGTGACCTATCCCGGTCTCTCATAAGTTGAACTACTCCCTTCTTGATCCACGTGCGATCTTTAACTCGATGGAACATGCATATCAAATACATTTAGAGAGGTCTTCATCCAGTGGTCCATCGCATCTCCAGGGTCAGGAAGCTGGTAAACATAGTCAAGAGATGAGTTGAACAAGTCTTGTTAAAAGACATCTTGATTGAAATTTTTATAATTTCTATATTTTATACTTAAATGTTTGTGTTTCGGGGTTTTGGTACCTCTTTTCGACCACGTGCAACATACTTGATGATGATACTTGATGAGACTGTAGTGTGTCATCTGGCTTGAGTTTCAGGTGGCGTAGCTAATAGTGTCCTGCGTAATCCCGTAGTGGATTTATCTTTTGTCCCCTCTGGGTATTTGATATTGTTGGCGAGCAAGCTGGTGCCCAACGTAGACAAATGTATTTGATCTTTATAAAAACTCCGTTTTTTCCCTGTGCACCCGCTTGTGAAGTGAAGAACGGTCTGTCGTTGATAAACTGTATGTTGTTGTGAGAACATAACTTCTGCAATATGTTGTTATTTATGTCAGCTACACGATGCCGGAATCCATAACTCGGTGATATGATGGAGGAGAAGAAAATATACGAATTAGAAAAAGTGTGACGTAACAATTTTAGGTGTACCAGCAGCTGAGATACTGTGATTTGTTGGTTGTTCATCGTGTCGTTATATCAATGTGTACACTTGCGTTTCTAATGTTATAATTTACAGCCAGCCTGCTAATCTTGTCTGTTAGTCGTTCAGTACCAGCCCCAGGCAGTGGGGTTATGGAAACAATGTCTTTGAAGTGGTCATCATGTCGCTGTATAGGCCTTTCATTAATGAATCACCTAGTATAATGTGCGTACAGTCGGGTCGTGCTGTCTGTATATGTTGGTTGTTATCACGCCTCGCCCGTTGTTTCTTCCATTGATGGTTTTTAGCAGTCTGTGTGTCTCCATGTGGTTCTCCCGGTGTTTCTTGTAGGCTTGTGCTGCCTGTTGGTAACGTGTTATAGCACTGTACGTTTTCTGGTGAGTTTTCTTGAAGCACCTGGAACCTATTGCTTATTTTGACTTCAATGGGATATATTGCTTGTTGTTGTTTATCTTCCTCTGCTCGTTGAGGTTTTATGATAGTAGTTATCTGTTTTGGGTGGGACTGAGCTTTCCCAAGATTCCCAAGGATGAATCAGTTGCTTGGGAATTACATGATTCAGCGGTTGGGTCGATGGAGGACACATTATTTTAGGTTTGAACTGTTTTTCTCAGAAGCAAATTTTCCTCTCGCAGGAGCGTGACTTCTGCCTTGAGACCATTGTAATCACTGTTGGTCTTGCTGATTGTTTCGATGTTAGTTGAAACAGTGACAAGGAGTGCCTTTAGTGATTGTTCTAATCAAACAATGCTCTGTTGACAATAGTACGAGTGTCCATTGATTGTTAAGATGTTATTGTTATTTAAGGCAAGTGATTCTTCAAAAACCTTCTCGTTGGGTTCTATGTTGTTTTGGAAGCGCTCCATTGGGTATTCAACTGCCAAGAGCGCTGGCGGGTTGGCAGGCCTCGTGTTGATGTTGTCATGTACACTCGTCGTATGAGTTAATTTAAGGACATTGTTAATAGGTGTGCTGTCTACCGCTGTAGTTGCGGGCAGAGTAGATTCGGTGAATGTCTGTATCGAGTTTTAAATCTCGACAAAATCTAGTTTTAGCCAAGAACTAATGTTTTCAACATGTCCTTGTGGCATTAGTTTATTTTTCATGTGGTATAAATGAATCGCAATCACTGGCGTCGAAATCAAGTCTTCAACGTGGGTCCCGCGATTAACTGGTCTGGGTTTAATTAGTTCAAGCTCGTAGTAGTTAAGTAGACAAGTTTGGAATGCCTCATAATGGGGGGTGTTGTTAAAGGAAACCGTAACACACTGGACTGAGTTGGTGTATTTGACGACTAGGCCAGCGGGATTCATACACCTGGATATCTTTTTCTTGACCACCTTCTCCTTCTTTAGTGTGTAAGTTTTATTGATAGCCGATCATAAACCGGAACGAGTCCTTTCACCATTCGTTTCCAATAAAGAGCCCTTTTCTTTTCCTGACATTATTGCATAGTGTTACGAATAACTACGCTTGAAGAATGCAGCAATCGGATTGTACTCTAGACACGCCACGGGAAATTTGAAGTCCCGTGTAGTGGTTGGTTGGTTCTGAGACGACTTGTGCACTTGATTTGTCAACTTAGTGTTCAACTATCACTTGAAATGAATCTTATATATAACACGCATTTTTTTGAAAATCAACACTTATATTAATCTAAAAATTATTTAACCACATTCACAGAATCACAACGAGCACACCGATATAAGAAACCATGATAGGTAAATTCAGCTGGCAGTAATAATAATCCGAGAAGTAAGAGATAACAAAATCACGTCCTCTCTCTGTCCTCTTTTTCTTCTTTGGCCCAAATGCAGTCAAAGTGGCGCTTTCTACCTCACATCACCTTAAAGAGTACAATAATTGTTTATTCTATTATTATTATTATTATTATTATTATTATTATTATTATTATTATTATTATTATATCTTCTTTTGCCCCTCTGCTTCATATATCCATCCATCATGTGCCATGCTGATAAGCGGGGGATCTCATGATTCGCAATTTCACTCAACCACCAGAGTCGTGGATCAGCTTAGTGTTCTGGTCTCGACTATGCCACGTGGTCAAGCCATTCGGGTATTTACTTCTATGTCTTCCCCTTCTTCTCTTCCCCTCGATCTTGCCAGTTGTCACCAAGTTCTCCAATTTATTTCTTCTCATAACATGCCCAAAAGAATGTAGACGGTCTACGTCTACTTTCTCTAATCAGTATACGATTTTCATTTGTTTGTTGTAGGATAGATATATTGACTGCAAAGGCTGACAAAAGGGCAGGCTGGCAGAAAGACGGACAGACAAAACACTGACAGATGGACACAGAGGCAGAAACACAAACATAACGATGGTTTACAATTGTAAGATACCAACGTCATATTACAATTCTATAAAGACTAAACGAGTGGTGTCAATCTTGCGTTGTGAAAGATGCGAAACTTACATACAGACAGTGAAATGTGGAGATTGACACTTACACCCAAATTGATAGATGTGAAATATGATTCACACGTCCAAATTGGGGGATGAGAAATATGATACTCACATCCAAATTGAGAGATTTGACATGTAGTACTTACACACAAACTGTGAAATGTGATACTTATATCCAAACTGAGAGAAGTAGCATGTGGTAATTGCTTCTCACTTGTGAGGTGTGACATATAATGCTTACACCTACACTGGGAAATGTGAAATATGATACTTACTCCCATAATGTGAAATGTGATACTTACATCCAAACTGAGAGATGTGAAATTTGATTGTTGTGTCGCAAGTGAAGGTGGAAGAGAAGTGAACTGTTTATAACCGCAAGAAATGTAGGCGCCGTAGCAGTCACATTCCTGCAAACATGAATATAGTGGATACGTTAATTAAAAACAATCATATGTAACAGTCATATTTCTATAATAACATATTTGACAGTTACGTTCCTATAAGTACATATCTAGATGTCACATCCCTACAAATACACATTAACAATCAGATTATAACTATAATTAACTATAAACACATACATGACGTTCACACTCCTGCATGTACACATTTAGAAGCCGCAATCATGAACAGACATACACACCAATGTATTCTTCTCAACCGATTCAGTGCCACACAACATGTAGATTTGGACCAAACATGGGACACAGTCACATGAACAAGTGTTATAATGTAAAGTTCCATCCACGGAGCACTGACATTGAGGAAGGTACCAGGAAACAAATCAAATAATACGGTGACTATAGTATGGCGATATATCGTCCTTCTATCCAAACTGCCGGTCACATTTGGCTATATATCTTCTTCTTCTTCTTTGCGTTCATCCTGAGTGTTTTTGTTTTTTTTTTGGTTCAGATGTGATTGCGGTGTGTCTAAGTTATGCGCCCTTGGGCCGAAACCCGTAGGCCAACACATCCGACTTTTAGCGTGCTTTTTTTTTTATGAGGTAGCATTCCTGGGAGACTCACTTTTGCGCTACCGTCCACAACCCAGCTGGCCAAGTTGGAACGGTCGAAGACTTAACGGTCATCCCTCAAAGGAAGGCAGGGACAGTCCATGGCATTTTCCGCCATCCAGGGTGGCTTCCATAATTGCAGGGCCGACACATAGCGCCCTGGTGCTGGGCTCACCGACGGAATCGTCACGTCCTGCTCATGGCTGCTTTAATTCCTCACTTCAATATATTGGGCATTTCGGTCGCCCCGGGCCGTACCCGCACAAACTAGAAAGATCTGCAGACGGTTTCAACTCAGCGAGTTTTCGGTTCGAACATGTGCTTCTCTGCCAAGTGGCAAGTGCGACTGAATGACGTTAATTAGATAGTTAGAATAGCCACGAACCGAAGTGCTGTGGAAGTCAAGAAGATGACGGGAGAAACACATATAAGTCATTGAGAAACGGTATGACAGCAATCAGACATTGCTTCGGAGATTGTAGAGAACGCCAGCAGATTTTGATCTGGGAGGAATAAGTTGGCTGTAGGTTGGCTCAACGTCGAAACAGTGGCTGGATCGATGCTTGCGAATAGTGAGAGGCGACAGGCATAACTGCTAGGAACGAACAGGCAAGCAAATGGATGACACCGCGATGTTTTGCGAAGCAGTGGGAATGTGTCTCAATCGAGTGACAGAAGGACTCAGGAAGGACATATGTTACCAGTGTTGATATCTTTGCCGAGATGGCTTGGGAACGCATTATAAATATTAATATATCTAGACTTACTGCAGCCATGGTAGTACAGGTACAGTAAAGGATTTAAATGTTTTATTGTTTCGTCACTTCAAGCTACGCGCTGCGAAATTAAATTCTGTTCAAACTTTGAACTGTCCGAGAAGTCATTTCCTGTTGGCGCCGTTGGCCTCCTAATCTGCTATCAGTTCCAGCCAAACGTTTGTATTTACTCTGTTTGCGTTGGATTATGTTCATTACCCCGTATCACACCATAGCATTGTCGTTGTGCCCATCAGAGCTGTTCCAGGCTCGACAGACATTCCGAAACTACCTAGTTAGAGCTGTTCCGAACAAGAGCGGCATTCGGAAACAAGGTAGACAGAGCTGTTCCTAGCACGAAAGACATTTCACTCGGACGTTGTTTGCGTTGTGCCTGATTTATCTTCACCCCTAGGCCAACACATCCTACTTCAGCAGGCATTTTTACGGGTTAGCCTTCCCGGGATGTCGATTGACGTTAGACTGTTAGTGCTGTGGTGTCGCCGACATCTCAGCTGGTAAAAGTAGAACGGTTATCGACATCACGGTAAACCCTCAAGGGAAGGCAGGGGCAGACCACGGGCATTCCCCCGCTATCCAAGGAGGCTTCGATAAATGCAGAGCCGGCACATATTTCTCTGAGACTGGGCTCACCCGAGGATTTGCCACGTCCTGCTCATGGCTGCTTTAATTCCCCACTTCCATGTGTTGGGCATTTCGCTTGCCACTGGTCGCTCAAGTACACACCAGGAACGGTCAGTCTGCGGGCGACATCCACTAGGTATGCTTTCGCTTTGGACTTCGCGCCACGCAATGAATTCGCTAGCCGTGCGTTCCATTTCGTGTTATTGAGACGTTTGTACACCTTTATCTACACTCTCTATGAGTTAGATACAGTTTCATTCGACTGGGGACTTCTTTTACTTTTTAGTACTCGCTCACGAGGTAGGCTACATGTGCTGCCGGCTCAGCACCTTACCTCCGTGCAGCAGTGAGCGAGAAACGGTCAGGCCCTCTCATCCGGGAACCCCTCATATCCCCTAGCTGAGAGCCTTCGGACAAGTATCAGAACTGGGCATGTACCTTGCTCAGTATCTCACCTCCATTTTTCGGTAGGTGGGTATCGGCCCGGCTCTCACATCCGAGGGCTTAAGGCTTAGAGGCGTTCAGCCTCAACCCTCGACAGAGAGCCTTAGAGTATGTGTCCGGACCAAGAACTTCTGCCTTCGTGCGCGTGATTTAAACTTTTAACTGCTATCCTCAGTCTACCTGCAGAGCAGCAGGTTGTGTCTCGCTTAGTCTGGCCCCTATACCTGTCCGATATGTAGTTTTCATCCATCGACAGCACATGGGGTCAGTGGGGTACGCAAGCTCCACCACCACGGCAAGGTGGAGACACATCGGGGGAGTGGCTATATATTATCCTTCGACACTGAATCAGTTGCTATCCTGGTTCCAAGAACGGACAATATAGCATTACAGGCGTCTTGGTATATGCTTGGTATATCCCACATCTTAACTAGCATAAAGGCATCCTGGTATATGTCAGGCATAATGAATATCTCAGTTGTATATCCCACATCTTACCCAGCACCAGGCATAATATCTCACCCAGATGTATATCCCACATCTTACCTAACACCAGGCACACTGGCTCACTCAGTTGTATATCCCACATCTTATCTATCACCAGGCACAATGACTCCCACAGTTGTATATCCCACATCTTACCTAGCACCAGGCACTTTGCGTCCTTTACAAGACGTGGCAGTCAGCCCCATCATAATTTTTGCTGTTTGAGATTTCTAGGCAGGTTTGCAATCGGTGGTTTTCAATCGTTTTCTGAGCGACCGCCACTCATACGCCTCTGTGAGGTCCAACATAATGAAATCTTCCGCAGGTGTGTTTCGAGCGCGGAACGAGAAATTGCCAATTGCGAAGTGCGTCCGCGACATCTTTGCCAATCCTAAATTTTAATTTTTGCCCACATGGGCGCCTTTCCACCCCAACCCCTTCCCGCCGAGTTTTTTAGCCAATACATTAGATTCTGACGGTATTGACCTTTGACCTGTTGACCACACATCCGGTCCATACAATCCACTGATAGCCATCGAACGCGTGACAGTCGTCAGCCAATCCAAGCTAGGATGCAGATTCAGATAAGTAGACTTAATATTGTCATGTAATGTGTTTCATGTAGTTTTGTGTCGGTTTATGTTGGTTTGTTCTGTGCTGACGAAGGCTTTGGCCGCAACGTCCAATTTGTTTTTTGTAATCGTGTTTTAGTAAAGCTCACAATCTACTTCTCGTTGTTTGGTGATTAATTCATCACATCTTACCTAGCTCTACGGGAGTCCTGGTATACGCCAGGCATAATGTCTCCCCCAGTTGTATATCCCACATCTTACCTAGCATCAGGCATCATGTCTCCCCCACTTGTATATCCCACATCTTACCTAGCATCAGGCATCATGTCTCCCCCACTTGTATATACCACATCTTACCTAGCATCAGGCATCATGTCTCCCCCACTTGTATATACCACATCTTACCTAGCATCAGGCATCATGTCTCCCCCACTTGTATATACCACATCTTACCTAGCATCAGGCATCATGTCTCCCCCACTTGTATATACCACATCTTACCTAGCATCAGGCATCATGTCTCCCCCACTTGTATATACCACATCTTACCTAGCATCAGGCATCATGTCTCCCCCACTTGTATATACCACATCTTACCTAGCATCAGGCATCATGTCTCCCCCACTTGTATATACCACATCTTACCTAGCATCAGGCATCATGTCTCCCCCACTTGTATATACCACATCTTACCTAGCATCAGGCATCATGTCTCCCCCACTTGTATATACCACATCTTACCTAGCATCAGGCATCATGTCTCCCCTACTTATATATACCACATCTTACCTAGCATCAGGAGTTTGTAATACATAGGTCATTTCTAGTGCAATGTTCCAGCAGCCTTTGCCCATTATGATTCATGTGACCGATGTTGTACTTTCCAAGGCACACTGGCCATGAACTCGAGTCCTTGCCCACACGAGCATTGAAATCACCGAGCATATAAATGTAGTCGGATTTTGGAACTGCCTTGATCGCAGAGTCTAGCTGCTCATAGAACATATCCTTCACATCATCAGAGGAAGCGAGTGTCGGTGCATATGCAGTGAGAATGGTGGCAAATCCACAGGAGGTTGCCAAGCGCAGTGATAATAATCTTTCATTACCTCCAGCTGATATATCAATCATTCCCAGTAGCGAAGTTCTTCACTGCAAAGCCCACACCATGTTGCCTTTTTTCTGCCTGCCCTCTTCCCTTCCAAAAAAAGGTGTAATTGTTTTCCCTGAGTGACCCTTCCTCGGCGAGGCGAGTCTCCTGCAGGCCAGCAATATCAATGTTAAGACGATCGAGTTCAGCATCAATCACAGCCGTTTTTCTCACATCGTCAATATTTGTCAAGTCAGTGGAAAATCCTGGACACATGGTTCTCACTTTCCAGGTTGCAAGCCGTAGCTTGAGGTTTCTATTCTTTTTATTAGTACCTGGTGCATTGGTTTTACAGACTGCGATTCAGATTTTGTCCTAGCCCCAAGCACCCATTGAAGCAGGCAGGCTGTGGCGGATCAGCACCCAATTGGCTGGGGGCTGCCCAGCTTGAGGCGGGCGGTAGCTGATCAGTGACACCTGTAGGTGTCTCCCACCGTCAGAGGCAACGCGTGGCGCCCCATGTCTACGCCAACTGACAAGGACTTATAACCCGTAACAGTTGCCTCTCGCTTTGATTCCAAGACCGGTTAAGACCAGGGATGGAGTTATTGCCTCTCCATAGCACAAAGCCTGGGCTAAAATAAAGAAACCATGTGTTGCCCATGCAGCATGATCCCTCTCTCGGCCTGCCTAGTTCACTCCAGAGGAAAGTTGACACCTATAATCTGGAACAAGACAAGCATCAGAAGCTGCCGGATCAGCAAAGCAATGCTCTAACTGTCCGCCTGTCGGAGCTTCGATCCTAGACCAGCTGCCAACCAAGGCTTAGGGCCTGGTCTGCCCTGCCATGACTTATTTTGTCTTTGGGTTGCATTTCCTCGCACCAGGATAAGGCTAGTACCCTCCCAAGTGCGCTCTTCCGCCCTAAGCCGTTGGCACAATGTGGGGTGTCGGGTTTGGTAAGTGCCGCCCAACCTTCGGCGCTGACAGAAAGCAGGTAGTACCGTCTACTGTCATACGGTAGCTCAGTCATGTATTACAAACTCCTTTTTTAAAACAAAAGAGATGCATAAGGTCACATGGAAACATCCAAGATCCGGCCATTGGCATCAGCTGGACTTCATTATCACACGGAGACAACATCTGAACCATACATCATTAACTCGAAGTTACCACAGTGCTGACTGTGATACAGATCATTCTTTGGTTGTTGCAAGGGTTAGACTGAGACCAAAGAGAATCTACACAGCTAAACACAAGTCTAGCCCCAGGATTAATATTACTAACACTCACGATCCTGGAAAGTGCTTTGAATTTCAACAGCAACTTGAAGACGCTTTCAATGATACATCAGAAAATTGTATAGTAAATGATAAATGGAGTTAACTTAAGGAAACTATTTATAAAACAGCGGTAGGGGTTTACGGCACTGTGGATCATAAGAGGCAGGACTGGTTTGCGGCAAACAGCCAGATACTGCAGCCCTTGATTGATAAAAAGAAGATAGCTCTCTTAAGAAACAAGGAAAGATCAACGCGTAACACTCTGAGTGAGCTGAAGCAAGCAAGGAAGGATGTACAAAAGGCTGCCAGGCAGTGTGCGAATGACTATTGGATCAAGTTATGTGAGTCCATTCAAATCGCAAGTGATAAGGGAAACATCAGAAGCATGTATGAAGGGATAAAGAAAGCCTGTGGTCCAATGATCAAAAGAAGTGCACCGCTGAAAACCTTGACTGGAGAAATCATCACTGATAAGAAACAGCAGATGGATAGATGGGTCGAGCACTATTTAGAGCTTTACTCAAGTGAGACCAAGCTAGCGGATGATGCCCTCAACGCCATAGAGGCCCTGCCAACTCTTGACCACCTGGACACACTTCCCACTATAACAGAAGTTAAGTGTGCTATAAATGAGCTTGCATCTGGCAAGGCTCCAGGTAAGGATGGGATTCCAATAGAGGTGATCAGAAGTGGGCAAGACACACTCGCTCTACAGATCCACCAGCTAATAGAGCTATGCTGGCGAGAAGGACAAGTCCCACAGGATTTCAAAGATTCAAACATCATAACGCTGTACAAGAACAAGGGAGATCGGAGCGACTGTAACAACTATAGGGGTATCTCACTTCTGTGTATTGTTGGGAAAGTATTTGCTAGAATTGTCCTGCACAGACTTCAAGTCCTGGGAGATCAAGTCTACCCCGAATCACAGTGTGGCTTCCGTCAGAACCGGTCTACCATTGATATGATATTCTCATTGCGACAGATGCAAGAAAAATGCCGGGAACAAAATCAGCCACAATTTATTGCCTTCATCGACCTCACAAAGGCATTCGATTTGGTCAGTCGTGAGGGTCTATTCAAAGCACTAAACAAGATTGGCTGCCCACCAACTCTCCTGTCCATTGTGGAATCGTTCCACACAGGCATGAAGGGTATAATCAAGTTTGATGGCTCAACTTCAGAAGAGTTTGAAATCAAGAGTGGAGTTAAGCAAGGCTGTGTGCTAGCCCCCACCCTCTTTGGGATATACTTTTCACTTCTACTGAAATATGCCTTTCGTGATCAGGATGATGGTATATACATTCACTCACGCTCAGATGGTGGCCTCTATAATGCTCAGAGATTGAAGGCCAAGACCAAAATTAGCAGGGTACTAATCAGAGAGTTGCTTTTTGCGGATGATGCTGCGATTACGACCCACTCTGAGGAAGAATTACAACATCTACTATCTGCATTCTCCAATGCTTGTTCTGAATTCGGTTTAACAATTAACAAAAAGAAGACACAGATTATGTCACAAGGTGCACATGGTGTACCATCAATCTTTATTGACGACGCCGAACTGGAGATAGTAGACCATTTTACATATCTAGGATCAGAGGTAAATAGCAAATTATCCCTCGATCAGGAAATCAACATCAGGATTGGCAAGGCAGCAACAACAATGAACATGTTAGCAAAAAGAGTCTGGGAGAACAGGAAGCTTACTGCCAAAACAAAAGTCCTCGTCTACCAAGCCTGTGTCCTTAGTACTCTTCTTTATGGCAGTGAAACCTGGACAACTTACTCACGCCAAGAGAAACGTTTAAACAGCTTTCATATGCGGTGTCTGCGAAGAATACTTGGTATTAAGTGGCAAGACAAAATCACAAATACTGAAGTATTGGAAAGATCAGATTGTGTGACGGTGTATTCCATGCTCAGTCTTCGTAGACTTAGATGGATAGGACACGTTAGGAGGATGGATGATGGTAGAATACCAAAGGACATCTTTTTTGGTGAATTACAGACGGGTAGGAGATCTCAGGGTCGGCCTCTACTACGATACAAAGATGTGTGTAAGCGGGACATGATTGATACAGGCATTGATAATGCACATTGGGAGCACGTCGCCGCTGAACGTGTTGCATGGAGGGCAACTATCAGAAACGGAATAAAGACAAAGGAGAAAATGATTGCAGATAAAGCACACACAGAGCGTGAGAGACGTAAGATGGTGCAAAATGGTGGAAATGACCATGTTTTCACATGCACCTACTGTGGGCAAACATTTGCAGCAAGAATTGGCCTTACCAGCCACACTCGCCACCGCCATGGATCGTAGTTATTAAGCCTTTTTAAAGCACAATGTACCAAACTATCGTCTGTCAAGACGGAAAGGTGCCAATGAATACCTAGCATCAGGCATCATGTCTCAGCCACTTGTATATACCACATCTTACCTAGCATCAGGCATCATGTCTCCCCCACTTGCATATACCACATCTTACCTAACACCATGGCCCTACCAAGTGGACTCACTTGTTAGTTAGTTGCATATATTTTACAGAACATAGCAGTCAACTCTAACAATGTTGGCGGTTTGTTATTCCTGGGCATGTTTACCTTCAGTAATTTGTCATTGCTTTCTTAACGACCGGCACCCATACCCTTGTTAGAAACACCAACGCAAGGCAGTCTGTTTCCAAATCGCCCACAGCTGTGCATCGAACACAGTATGCTTGATTACGATTTGCATTCGTTACCCCTTCGCCACAGAGGCGGCTCAATGTTTATTTATAATCACTTATCAGTTCAACCGGCTCTGTGACAAAGGTGTCAGGAATGCAGTTCATAATCCCGCATACCGCGTTCGAAGCACATCTTCTGGCGATTGGGAAACAACTTGCGTTAGTTCCCATACGAAGGTATGTGTGCAGGTCGTTCAGAACGCAATGGCAGACTACTGAACGCAAACTTGCCAAGAAATCAAAAACAGCCAAACAACGCTGGGCTTGACTGCCACATCCTGTGCAGGATATGCAACTAACTCGTATCAATTCAAACGTCACAAACTTTGAATATTTTAGCTCGACAATCAGCAACAATGGCAACTGGTAACATGAGATCAAACGCAGGCTGTCTATACTAGTGCACAGATTAAACAGTAGTCAGAACCCAAGGAACACCATCAACAACCACGTTACAGTGACATCTTTGAGGGCTTGCATCTTTCCTAGAGCAACACGTGGATGTGAGTCATGGACAGAAAACTAAGAAAACTGAGGCTTGTGAGTTCAAATGTCACAGAACAGTTCTTAGTTCTTACAATGGTATTTCCCCTCAATACTCTAAGACGTGGCCATCGGAGGGTAAGAGGGGCCATATATACATTCTTCCCCCCTTGCTACATTGCAGGTTCTGTCTCTTTAGACTAAGGCTAGTGGAAGCAACAATACACAAACCGACAGAAGGCAAGGGGAAACCGCTCTGTATTTTCATAAGATAATCATGCTTCGAAATAAAATTGACCATGACGTCGGAGATCGTAATTTGTGGAGAGACATGATCGCTCACGCCAGCACTGGGTGATGTTGATTTCTTCTCATCTCTGTCACACATCTAGAAGGACGTGAGAACCTCTTAAATACAATGGCATTTTTCCTCATCTCTTTCACAGACCTAGAATGGCGTGAGAACCTCTTAAATACAATGGCCTTTCTCCTCATCTCTGTCACAGACCTAGATGGTTGTGAGAACCTCTTAAATACACACAGAACTATATGAATTGAGTACCCGGTAAATACAGTGATCTTGCCCCAGCGAAGACAAGAAGAATCCAGCGACCAGGAAGCAGTGTCAGTTGGTCTGCCTTGACCCATGTTAGAGACAGCAGCAAATCTGTCGATGAGAAATTGTAGTCATCGTGTTATAACCTCAGCAACTTCTACTGGTCTAATTATGTTACTGACATATACTTATAAGAATAAAGTTAGTTGCATGTCCTTTACAGAACGTAGCAGTAGTTTTCCATTGCTTTCTGAACGACCGGCACCAATACTATTTCATAAATAAACCAACAGGTTGTGTGTCAATTGTGTGTATGTGTGTGTATGCGTGATTAGAAACTGCGTCGGTAAACCCATCGTCACGGAGCAGGCAATATATATATATATATATATATATATATATATATATATATATATATATATATATATATATATATATATATATATATATATATATACATATATATATATATATATATATATATATATATATATATATATATGTATATATATATATATATATATATATATATATATATATATATATATATATATTTTTTTTTTTTTTTTTTTTTTTTTTTTTTTTCCGCGTTTCCATCCTGTTTCAGGATATTGCGGTCAACACCAGCATCTTTCAGCTGTATGTTGATTCCTAGGCTAGATTACGCTCAGTGTGTGTGTGTGTGGTATGTGTGTGTGTCCACACCATGCTAGTAAAGCATAATGCAACCTTACCCTGAAATTATCAGATTACACAACACACAAAACAGTCCGGTAGTCAAACTCAGAGTTTGTAGTCTTCACAAACCAGCAACCAGGTATCGCTACATAAAGTCTATAATGACACCGATATTTGCTGTAGTCTAACTGTAGTTTGTTGAGTCAATCAACTGAAAAAAATTGCATTTCAAAAATGCCAGCAACTTATATTGCGATAAATTTTAGCTCTTATCAGCTCGTGAAGCAGACATGTGTTATAAATGAATTAAACAGTACAGATTAAACCATGTTTTAAGTCGCACGTGCCGTTAAAAGACAGTAAAAAGCCATGTACACAGTTCTGAGGTATATAGATCGGCGTATTTATGTCCAGTGCTTCTTCTCTTGCCCTCTGTCCCCTATGTCCAGTGCTTCTTCTCTTGTCCTCTGTCCCCTATGTCCAGTGCTTCTTCTCTTGTCCTCTGTCCCCTATGTCCAGTGCTTCTTCTCTTGTCCTCTGTCCCCTATGTCCAGTGCTTCTTCTCTTGTCCTCTGTCCCCTATGTCCAGTGCTTCTTCTCTTGTCCTCTGTCCCCTATGTCCAGTGCTTCTTCTCTTGTCCTCTGTCCCCTATGTCCAGTGCTTCTTCTCTTGTCCTCTGTCCCCTATGTACTGAGGTATATAGATCGGCGTATTTATGTCCAGTGCTTCTTCTCATGTCCTCTGTCCCCTATGTCCAGTGCTTCTTCTCTTGTCCTCTGTCCCCTATGTCCAGTGCTTCTTCTCATGTCCTCTGTCCCCTATGTCCAGTGCTTCTTCTCTTGTCCTCTGTCCCCTATGTACTGAGGTATATAGATCGGCGTATTTATGTCCAGTGCTTCTTCTCTTATCCTCTGTCCCCTATGTCCAGTGCTTCTTCTCTTGTCCTCTGTCCCCTATGTCCAGTGCTTCTTCTCTTGTCCTCTGTCCCCTATGTCCAGTGCTTCTTCTCTTGTCCTCTGTCCCCTATGTCCAGTGCTTCTTCTCTTGTCCTCTGTCCCCTATATCCAGTGCTTCTTCTCTTGTCCTCTGTCCCCTATGTACTGAGGTATATAGATCGGCGTATTTATGTCCAGTGCTTCTTCTCTTGTCTTCTGTCCCCTATGTCCAGTGCTTCTTCTCTTGTCCTCTGTCCATTATGTCCAGTGCTTCTTCTCTTGTCCTCTGTCCCCTATGTACTGAGGTATATAGATCGGCGTATGTATGTCCAGTGCTTCTTCTCTTGTCCTATGTACCCTATGGGGATACAGGGCCTCAATCAACTTACACTTAGCATTGCTATCCCTGGTTATCCCATGTAGCTCCGCCCATGTTTGCCATACGTCTTTTGCCATGTCGATTCACGACACAGTTCTTTCTCTTTATTCTATTCTCAAGTTTTTGTACAAGCCCCTTTAACTGTCTGTATTCTAATTCTATCTCAATCCGTTCCCCCATTTATGTTCCCGTTGCTACCCAGGTAGATGTATAACACCGTCTGTTGCATTGCCCATTAGTACGAGCTTCCTTTGTTGGGAAGTTAAACGGTGGGCAACAAATAATAATATAACAACCACGGGCTTCATCAGGACAGGTACCTCGGCTTCCCCTGCCACCAAGACAGTAAGGAAGCGAGGAAGTTTGCCATCGAAACTAATCTACCATATAAGGAGGCTAGGAGGCAGTACGAGGTAACCAACATGCGACAAAGCACAACAGGAAGGTCAACTGAAGGAGATGAGATCGAAGCATGCCAGCATGGGGGGGGGGGGGGGGGGTGAGGGAGACAAGACACTAGAGACGCAGATAACAGCCGTTCAACACATCCTGGATAAACTGAAGCAAGTACAGCATACGATTGATCAGGATGTCGCTTGAATGGGTGCAATAAAAACCAAGATAGAGGAGACTGACACAGAAGCGAGAAGAAAGAGACAAGATAGAAAGGCTCAAGACAAAGCATGAAACATCGGAAACATAAGACATGAAATCTCAGACAGAATAGGAAGTATCAGAAAAGGAAGTAGAAAAGGAGGAAGACAACCAAACCGACAACGACCAAGAGTAGAAGGTAGCCAGGAAGAAGAGATTACCCTCCACCAAGATCACGCGATCAAGCGGTCCACGACACAAAATACCACAGAAGACCAAGAAGATTTGAAGTCAGACCAAGACCGGTAAATATATGGAATCTCAGGAATGATGACAACTGGTAACATACTCCTTCAAGGAAAAAAAAACACCTTGAGACGGGAAGGGAACACAACTGCACAAGGCTTAACAAGTGTGCGACTCTGACCAAATATGTGAAACCACAACATCGATGAAACGAACACAAAAGCAACCAATCAGAATCCATAAAACGAAAATACGCAGCTCTTATGCAGCAGAAACAAATACACACTACGGGCCCCAATTAGAACCAATTGAAAACTTGACTGTTAAACGGGACCGGAACATCATTTTTGTTTGTTTTTCAAAACGAGCCAGCGATCAGGTGGTCATATGGCGGGAACGATGATAAACTCGTGACCTGCGATTTCTGCTTCCGACCTAAAGAAGAACATTACAATCATATGTCGTAGCGAGGTCTGCATGGCCGAATAGAGGCGCTCGATATTAAACTTCGGTGTTTTGATGCTGAGGTAGATGGTTCAATCACTATACCGGTCAGTCGGACTGAAATGTTGACTTCCTGTCCCTGACTTGGGGATGTAAATTACAAGTACCCCAGAAGTTTGAATGGGTTAGCCTGATGGCGAGGGACACTGGCTATAGGAACAACTAATCCACATGCAAAAAGTAGTCCATTCCAATAGACGTTTATGCACGTTTATGGACTACGTTTCAGTTTAAAGTAGCTATGGGAGCGAAGATGCGATTCGGTTTCTCCAGAATTACAACTGGCTTCTTATAGCCCACGCGGTGTGGCTTTGGTGATCCTGTCAGTCCAGAGCCTTCTGTCACGTCTACTGCCAGTCATGTCTGTCCAGAGCCTTCTGTCACGTCTACTGCCAGTCATGTCTGTCCAGAGCCTTCTGTCACGTCTACTGCCAGTTATGTCTATACAGAGCCTTCTGTCACGTCTACTGCCGGTCATGTCTATACAGAGCCTTCTGTCACGTCTACTGCCGGTCATGTCTTGTGCCCATGTTTCTTCATGTCATGACATCAAACCATCCAACATCTTCTCTCTTGATCTCCCCCAGCCTGTCCTACCATACAACTGTCCCATTGTCAGACATACTCCATCTGTCCTCTTTTCATTACATGCAAAAAGAAAGATGTTTGTCACTTTCTTATAGATACATATAATTTTCTTCTTTTATTAGTCATTCTTATAGATGCATATCATTTTCTTGTTTTATTAGTCATTCTTATAGATACATATAATTTTCTTGTTTTATTAGTCATTCTCATAGATACATATCATTTTCTTGTTTTATTAGTCATTCTTATAGATACATATCATTTTCTTGTTTTATTAGTCATTCTTATAGATACATATCATTTTATTGTTTTATTAGTCATTCTTATAGATACATATAATTTTCTTGTTTTATTAGTCATTCTCATAGATACATATCATTTTCTTGTTTTATTAGTTATTCTTATAGATACATATAATTTTCTTGTTTTATTAGTCATTCTTATAGATGCATATCATTTTCTTGTTTTATTAGTCATTCTTATAGATACATATAATTTTCTTGTTTTATTAGTCATTCTCATAGATACATATCATTTTCTTGTTTTATTAGTTATTCTTATAGATACATATAATTTTCTTGTTTTATTAGTCATTCTCATAGATACATATCATTTTCTTGTTTTATTAGTCATTCTTATAGATACATATAATTTTCTTGTTTTATTAGTCATTCTTATAGATGCATATC
Source organism: Cepaea nemoralis (assembly GCA_014155875.1). NCBI lineage: Eukaryota > Metazoa > Mollusca > Gastropoda > Stylommatophora > Helicidae > Cepaea > Cepaea nemoralis. The sequence continues at coordinate 325,301 of JACEFZ010011757.1, read as the reverse complement.
ATTTTCTTGTTTTATTAGTCATTCTTATAGATACATATAATTTTCTTGTTTTATTAGTCATTCTCATAGATACATATCATTTTCTTGTTTTATTAGTCATTCTTATAGATACATATCATTTTCTTGTTTTATTAGTCATTCTTATAGATACATATCATTTTCTTGTTTTATTAGTCATTCTTATAGATACATATCATTTTCTTGTTTTATTAGTCATTCGTCATAGATACATATCATTTTCTTGTTTTATTAGTCATTCTTATAGATACATATAATTTTCTTGTTTTATTAGTCATTCTTATAGATACATATCATTTTCTTGTTTTATTAGTCATTCTTATAGATACATATAATTTTCTTGTTTTATTAGTCATTCTTATAGATACATATCATTTTCTTGTTTTATTAGTCATTCTTATAGATACATATAATTTTCTTGTTTTATTAGTCATTCTTATAGATACATATCATTTTCTTGTTTTATTAGTCATTCTTATAGATACATATCATTTTCTTGTTTTATTAGTCATTCTTATAGATACATATCATTTTCTTGTTTTATTAGTCATTCGTATAGATACATATCATTTTCTTGTTTTATTAGTCATTCTTATAGATACATATCATTTTCTTGTTTTATTAGTCATTCTTATAGATACATATCATTTTCTTGTTTTATTAGTCATTCTTATAGATACATATCATTTTCACTTTCAATACTCTTTCTTATAGATACATATAATGTTCTTGTTTGATAATTCTTTCTTATAGATACATATAATGTTCTTGTTTGATAAGTCTTTCTTATAGAAACATATAATGTTCTTGTTTCATTTGTCTTTCTTGTCATCATCATCATGTGCAAAGCCGGTAAGCGTGGGCGGTCATGTCTCACAATCTCGCTCGATCACCAGAGTCGTCAAACAGTTCAGTGTTCTTGTCTCGATGCCACGTGGTAAAGTCATCCAGGTATTTACTTCTCTGCCATCCTCTTGTTATATGCCCCTCAATCTTGCCAGTTACCACCAAGTTCTCCAATTTATTTCCTCTTATAATGTAACCAAAAATGTTGACTGTCTACGTCTAATTTCTCTAATAAGTTTACGATTTCCATTTGCTTCTTGTAGGACTTGGTCATTGGTTTTTCTGTCTGTCCATGGTATTCTTTGCATTTTCCTCAAAAACCACTTTCCACTGCCATGAGATGTTTTTCAGCCTTTCTGCCCATTTTCCACCCTTCCCATTCATACAAAAGCGCAGATTCTATGTAGGACCTCACCACTATTGTTCTAGTTGCAAATTGACATATTTTTTTTATTGATCTGTATGTTTTCCATCTTATAAAAGGCTGCCATCGCCATGGCGGTTCTTGTTCTGACCTTTTCAATACATCTTTTATCAGATATTGTGACCGTTCCAAGATAATTGTTCCGATTCACTTGCTTAAGAATATTCCCATTTACTTGTAACTTACTTTAAGATATTTCTTTCTTCCTAGTGACGACCATAATCTGTGTCTTTTTACAATGTAATTCTAACCCTAGTTGTTGACTCTGTGCAACAATCGCATCTACTAAATGTTGCAGATCCTGATCATGTCTGTAATCAATACTGTATCATCCACATATCTAATGTTATTGATGTGTCTTCCTCCAATGATGATTCCGTTCATATCTTGTACATTTATGAAAATATATTTACTGTACAGAAAAAAACAATTTTATAGCGACATTACACGTCCCTGTCTCACACCTCTCTTAATAGGTTGATATTCACCTACTTGATTGTCAATCATTATGGCAGCTTGTTGTTTCCAATGTTGTTCTTACATGTCTAAGGACTTTCCGATCAATTTTTAGATCTTTAAGCAAAATCGTCAAGTTAACATGTTTCACTCTATCGAAAGCCTTTGTGGAGTTAATAAAGCAGAGGTGCAGATCTGTGTTTACTTGTATAGAATGTTCAATTACTGTTCTCAGCATATACGCAGCATGTACTGTACCCTTGCCTTCTACAAACCCACATTCCTCTTCTCCTATTTTGGGGTGTACTTTTTTACTAACTCTTTGCATACTAATTCTTAGCAACGTCATGTGGCTCGTTATACTAATTGTTTGATGTTGATCACATGTAAAGTTAGTTAGTCGACAGATCATCCTCATTGCACATCGAACCATTCAGTCCATAAGTGCTCGGATCCCCTCCTCAGCAAATCCCGCAACGTGTAGCGGCTAACGACGCCAGTTCTGTGTTGGTTTATCAATCTTCTTTGGCTTCCTGCGTAGTGTTCTTGTTTGGCCACCCCTCTTTTAATTTGCTGCTCTCGCAGTCTGGCCATGGTTGTAGATTCACAGTCATCACTTGGTTCTCGCAAAAGTCTTACTTCTCGTAGAGCATTCAGAATGTCGGCCTGGTCCATGGCGCGTCCGCCCTCCACAGTAGCCTCACCTGCGAGCTTGTCAGCCCGCTCATTTCCTTGTACTCCCGCATGCCTTGGCACGAAGATGAAACTAATCTTTGCCAATCGAGACCGCTCCAGAGGCGGCAACCATTCTCTTCGGATCGACCCCTCCTCTATCCTCTTGATCATGTTCATTGAGTCGCTAAGGAAACAAGCCCTAGTGAATGTCTGTGTCTCGAGCCATGTTATTGCTTTACTTACTGCCATGACTTCCATGGTCAGGCTACTTGTGGTTTCAGTGAAAGCACCAGAGTCCTCCTTCACAATTCTCCCTCCGGCCCGAGCTGTAAAGGCCCATGAGCTTCTCACATGTCGGACGACCGACCCATCTGTGTAGATGACCGCGTCACCGTCTAGCGAATTCTCGAAAATCAACGCTTGTACTTCAGCCTCAACAGCAGCCGGATTTTCTTGTCTGCATTTTCTATCTAGTTGGATGCAAACTGAAAAGGATGTGCAGAAGTCTGTTGGCACTTGCACCCACTCCTCGCCAGGTTCTAAGTCCTCAAGTGAACACACCTGTTGAAGAATGTCTTCGGCTTGACCCATCCACGACCGTCCTCTTTTTAACCTGCTGCCCTTCACCTTCCTAATTTCACTATGCAGTGGATGTTGTGTGTTTGCGTTAATTCTGAGGTAGGCGCGTGCCCTGCAACCTTGTATTCTCTCTTCAATGGTTGGAAAATCAAGAAGGTAGCGCATCGCCCTGCATGCTGTATCTCTTGTACATCCAAGAATAATGCGCATAGCTTCATTCTGTATCCTTTCCATCCTTTCTATCTGCTTATGGCTGAGAGTCAGGATTGCCATTGCATACTCCAAAACAGACATGACCAGCCCCTCGTACAGAAGACATAGATGGCGCTGCTCACAGTTTGCTGCCGCCATCACCCGCATCGCTGCCAAACCCCGCTTGGCCTTTGTTATCACCTGGTCTATGTGCACATTATAAGCAAGGCTTCGATCAAACCGTATCCCCAGGTAATTCATTGCCTGCGTTCTTTCCACCGTCTCTGAACACAGCATTACAGTTGGTGTTGGAGTGTTGACAATATGATTATTCAACGAGAACCAAGTCACTGTTGCCTTTGTTGGGTTGACCATTGCCCCAGCTTCATCACACCAAGTACTTATGCGATTGAGTTCGGTTTGTAATTCCACAGCAACTTGGTCTCTATCCTTACCCTGACGATACACTAAAACATCATCAGCATATGACAATGTCCTGCCAGGTCCAGTGATCTGCTCACTGGTGATTCTCACTGTGTAGGCGTTGAACAGTACCGGAGATAATGGTGATCCCTGTGGTAGGCCAGGATATATTGATGTTGGTTCTGAAGTCCAACTGCCACATCTAAAAACTACTTTCCGTTGGAAGAGGGCTGCAGCGATCCAACTAAGGAGGAATGGACTTACGTTTAGTTCGAGAAGCTGAAACATTAAAACATCCAGTGGTACTCTGTTGTACGCGTCCTCAAGATCAATCGCTGCAGCAAAGGTTTCAGTGCCTGAGTGGAAACCTTCATAGACATCCTGGGCAAAGACTGTTGCATTGGTCCAGGTTTCTCTTTTTGGACGGTACCCACCCAGGGTAGGTGGGAAAACACCTTGCCTCTCTAGTTGGCTTGATATTTTCCTGGCAATTACCGTCTCCAGCAGCTTGCCTATTGTATTCTGCATGGTTATAATTCGATATCCCTGAGTTTGTTTGTGGTCTTTGTCAGGCTTCGGCAAGGGAATCAGATAGCTGTGTAACCATTGTTCCTTGATGCTAGCACTCCCTATACTGTTGTTGTACATGTCTGCTAGTTTCTCTAGATCACATGTAAAGGCTCCTGAATTCTTCGAGATTACAATAAATACAGAATTACATAATTCAGGAGGTATATCTCCAGTATCATATATTGTGTTTTGCAGTCTGGTGACCTCATCTATTCGGTAATCTTCTAAGGCAGGGGTGGGCAAACTACGGTCCGCGGGCCGCATGCGGCCCGCCAACTGATTTTTTTGCTGCCCGCGAGGACATTTAGGAATACAAATATTTACTTCGTTTTTAAGTTATTTTGTTGAATTTTACAGAATTTCATGTACCGTTATGATTGTTTTAACATTTTTGATAAAATTGCTTTCTAATTATCTATTTTTGTAAACAGTCCTTGACATTCGTAATGCGGGGGCTGAGTGGTCTCGAGGTATGGTGTCCGCCTCGAGTGATGGAGGTCCCGGCTTCAGGCCCCGGTTAGGACCGGGATTTATTTAAAAAATCCACCTGGACTTCCAGTAATAAAATTTCCCCTTGTCTCTGGTTTGTGAGATCGGACGCCCGTGTGTATTGTTGCCCACGTAAAATATCCCTTGGCAGTTGGAAATCGAAAAAGAGTAGAGTAACGGCGCTGCCCGGGCAAAATTTCGAGTTAAAAATCTACCCAAAGTATTTCAGGATCCTTGCCGATGCAACGGAGTTCGTGCATTGAGCTGAGTTTCTCCAGACTCAGGTTTGAGTTAGGAGGAAATCGGAGCACATATGGGTTAAACCGTGTGCCGTGATGTTGATCCAACGACTAAACTAGACTAAACTAAACTATTCGTAATGTAATGCTTCTTCTTCTTCTTTTGTACGCCTTAAATATGTCTATAACTGCAATGTTGCCTCTTGTATGAATTTAACTGTCCTTTTTAGTTCACTCAGCAGTCTATAGAGTTTATCGTCCACTGTCGTCTCTCTAGGCCAGAAGGTTTGCCTAGACATGTTGTAATTTGGGCAGTCTTTGAGTATGTGCTCTGCTGTCTGCGACGATAATCCACATGTGCACATGGCTGATTCACCAATCTTGAATCTTGAATACATGTGGTTGCGTAATCTATTGTGCCCTGTTCTGAGGCGCAGAATAATGACTTGTTCTGGTCTGTCCATAACGTGGTAATCGTCTTGAGCAGGTGTTGGTGGCGTTCTGACTAATTTGATCATTCTTTTCTTTTGGTGGTGTGTAACGGGCACATCAGGCTGTTCTTCTTTTGCTCCTTCCTTAGCCAACCGATCAGTTCTGTCGTTTCCGGGTACTCCACAGTGGGATGGTATCCACTGTACGGTGACATTATGCTGGCTGCTAAGTTCAGAAAGTAGTGTCATTAGAACTGGCAATTTCCAAGACATCATTTCGTTGAGGTGAGGTGAGTTTCTTGCAAGCAACATACGCTTACCTTTTCTTGGTCCAAGATGTTTTCTAGTTTATTGTTTTGTTGCTGAATCCCTCCGCATTCCAGTGCATTAGTTTTAGTCTTTGTTTGATATGGCCAGACGCTCTATTCTCAGGTCCCCTGACTCCACAGGACATCTGAGAAGAACCTCCAGTAGCTGTGGTTGGACCCTTTCGAGGCATAAGGCCCGGCACTGCACCTGCCTGGGGGTCCAAAGCAGGGCGAGCACCGTAAAATGTAGCAGTAGTCTACATATTTCATTACGCGTGATTGGTGGCATCCTCATTTATGTGGTGCGCCTCCTGGCTGGTTGCCTCCGTATTCAGAACCTTTCCTTTGCTAGAGCAGATTGTGGTCTTACTCGAGTTTAGGTGTGTAGGCACGCACACACATGTCTGCGCATGCATGTACGTGCATATGTCAGGGTCTGATATGTAAGTAATAGTGTAAGTGCCGGTATGTAAGCGAGAGTCAGTGTAAGCATAGCTGAGGTCAAGAGCAGAAGGAGACATCACGGCTTGGCTAACGGATGGTCAGGCAAGAAGTCCGTGGATAGACCCACGTGATGTGGGAAGGTCAAGGAGAACGGAGGGAGTGTGTGTGAGACAGCGGATAGAGAGGGACGTGTGGAGATATAGCGAGTGATAGAACGTTCGAACGATAGTGTTGTGACGGATAGATGGAGATGAACGTTGTGTATTGATATTCGAGGAATGTACTAACTGTGATATGTGCGGGATGATGTGAGGCTGTGATTGCGAATGGTCATACGGGCGACAGTGTAAATATCGCCCATGTGAGCGAGCGTTTGGCTGCTTGTGTTGAACGATTGTTTGAGCGTGAAGTGCGACCATGTTGTCAGCCTGTAATATATTGTAATAAATGTTGTTCAGGAGACAGCTCCTGCGAGTTTCCGATTGCATTCATGTGTTATTAGTATATGTGTCGTAGAAGTTGTAATTTGCCTGTCCAAGTCCAGTGAGCTAGAAGGAGCAACTAGTTCGGACTCTGACAGGTATAATGGTGTCAGAAGTACACATGAACCACATTCCCATGTAAAATGCATAAAAGAACGCTACTTATGTAAAGAAGAAGATCAATTGCATAATTTTGTAAAAATCGGAGATTTGTTAACAAAATCAGAACGAAAATAACATCATTTCTTTCCACAGCAGGTTTCAATTTTACAAAGCGACCGACGTAACCAGAACAGGTCAACTGTAACCAGCACGAGAATCACGTTCCTGTACATCAAGCGTTCGAGTAAACAGCAGATACAGATAAGTTGATTAATTTTGATTGCTAATTATCCAAATCTGCATTCTTTGATTTGCTTGTATAAATATCAACATTAGTAGAGTTAAATATCAAGTAACAGAAAATGATGTCAGATGATGAACACAGCCCAGATCGATCATATTTCTGGGGCACAAATCAGTACAGAAAGTTGCAAGACTTTTTCCAGGGTACCAGGGCACAAGACAAAGCAAATTGTAATATAAAACATGACCTAATACGTGATTGGACACAGGAATTTGAAAAGGAAATGCAAGACTACAAAATCCCAAAAGATTATTGGTTTTCATGGTACAGGGGATACATACCAATAAAAAGTAAAAAACTACAAGAGATCATACCAGATTTGTCAAGGGCAGACTATGAATATTATAAAACAAACATATTAAAACACTATGTAAACTACTTCGACACTCTAAAATTAGAGGTACAAAATCTGAAACCGGCCCCAGACAAGTCCTTCACCCAGTATATAAGGGAAATAGAAGACTTTTTCAGGAAGCTAACATCCGAAATTAAACATACAGACAACAATCAAGAAGCAATACAATTCTTAGTAATGGAAAAACTTAAAGCAACACTCAAAGCCGAATGCGGAAAATATTTAGAAGAACACAACACAAAGCCTATCAAAGAATTACTAGAAAAATGCCGCGAATATTACAACCAAAATACGAACCCAGTTAAGAACACTAAACAGAATAGTACTGTAAGAACAACAGCATCTGCAGCCACAAGTTGTCAAAACAAACCACAGAAAACAAAACCAGTACTGTGCAAACATTGTAGCACTCCGCGTACAGAAAATGGAATATGCGATAAGAATCCCACTTATCAAGAATACTTGAATACTATTATAGCACAAAAACTGGGGAAGGTAAACCAAAGGAAATATACAACAAAATGTCATTTTTGCCTCGCGTATGGCCACAGACGTCTCGAATGTGAAGGAGTAAAAAGAATGCAGAAAGCAAAAGCAAATGCAGCCATAAACATTACAACAGACAGTTCAGCAAAGAACTTAGAAAAAGTAAACATCACAGAGACGAAAACAAGACCAAACACTGCAAATTCAGAACAGACTGAGTTTTACCCAACAGACTTTGTACCATATTTCAATAATGTTGTTAATATCACTCAGCCTCATTCCTGATTTAAAGAGGGCAATTCTCAACAAGAAAGTGAGGAAATGAACAAAACCTCAAGACTGTCGTTAGGAAAACTAACATTCCATGAGGGATACATTAATGACACAGTATGCACATGTGTACGCGACACAGGGTCCTGTCTTATCGGTCTTCTGAAGAACCTAGCTGATCCTAAAGACTACCTAGACGAGTACATCTATTGCAGAACTGTTTCAGGGACAGTAGAGAAATATCCTATGGCATGGGCCAATATAAAATCACCTTTCCTATCAGGCAGAGTAACTTGCGCATTATTAGACAATCCATGCTGTGATTTATTAATTGGAAATGTATTAAATGTAATAGACCACACAGAGTCCACAACCCAGACATGGCAGGAAGTTAACACCACAACAAACACTGCCTTAACTACACCACTCATCATACAACAACAGGATGAACAGACCAAGGTACCACACCATACCAACTTGATTACCATCTCACAACAAGAAAAAATAGAAACTTGTGTGTATCATCAAAGAAAAGAAGGTACAGATAACAAGCATTTCACAAGGGCGAGAAAAGATCACAAAACATCATGGTACATACTATACCTCCTGTACCCCCTGTTAACTACACGCATACCCAAGTGCCCACAATGGATGGTTCTACTCGCACTACTCATGGTAAATGCAAAACAAATGTCTTCACAAACAATTTTATTCACACATCATCATGACTCAACACAGATATTACTCATGACAAACCAGCTAACTTTCTTACTTACATCATTACTGGTGAACCAAAATTTGTGGTTACCACTGATAAACACTATGTTAAATCAACTCATACACATACTTAGGCTGAACAATGTAAATCATCAGTCGGTGGAATTGCTGACAAAAATCAGCAATAAAGTACCCTACATATTTTGGAAAATATACACAAATTGCAGAACAGTGTACAGACATGCACGATTACAGTTCAAAACTGTGTACATGGTGTATTATTATTAATATTATTTGAACTATTGGATGTATACACACATGTACGAGTGCAGGTTTGGAGATAGCACTCAAAATGATCTCAACATGAAATTTGAAAATCCCCACCCTTTGGAAAATTAATTTTAACCGTGACCCACTTTATATCTGTAGATCGAGTAACTCCAGAGTTGCCTTGTCTGCTGTACGACTCCAGCGCTATGATACTAGCACACTCCATTGTATAGACCAACATAAATGTTCCTTCAACGTGAAAAGTGTCATCGACAGAACAGTAAGACTCAACATGTGATTTCAGGTATCAAACAGTAAGATATACCCATATTGACTTTGTTTCAAACGAGTATCTACAGAATCCACCTTTTGAAATCGACTAACAACGACAAGAACTTCACAAGTACAGACACTCATTTCCAGTGAACAGTTTAATGAACCAGATGCCAACCTACAAACTATGGCAAAGACAGTCACAGACAGACGCACCATGGCCACACTCATAATTAAGGCCACCGAACTTAAAACATTAATTCGTATTTTATATGTGTGAATTCCAGCAATTTTACAGAACGGACTTACAGATTGTCCAAACTTGGTGAAAAGTCTTAATCACTATACAGAAGGAAAGACAATATCATGATATACAGAAGACGTCAATAATCGGTTCAAAAAGAAGATATGCCAAACATGCCAGCACCGCAATGAACATTGAACACGAGTGATTTAATTACGTGTGCATAACTTTCACGGGACAAGAACAGTATCCTATACATGCATAAAGGCAGCGACGATGAACATTTTATTGTATATGTATTAACTGCAGGACATCCAATGTCTAATTTTATTATTATAATACTTTGTATTGGTAGAATGCGATATTTACATATGAGCGTAAGTATAGTGGCGAAAAGTATAAGTTGTAATGCTGAGAATCAACGCCTGGCGATCCCAATACGCGAGTGGTACCTAACTTGCTTTCGCGTATGGTGGATAGCCCGACGAATGACGCTTAGCAATAGTGGTACAAAATTAACATAATAATATTGTAACAAGAAGGAATATACCAACAGGGTGATGCCAACCAAAGAGATTAATAAGAACTCTCCATAACAGTAAACGAGGTGTACCCAAAAAGGGAAACAAGTCAAGGTCTGACATAAAAGAGGTAAGGGGGACTATTATATACATGAAGTATATTCGAACCATGACCACAACATTGACATAGCGTGCTCATAAAGAATCGATTAGGGTGCATTAAATAGAGGGGGACCACGTCTGAAATGAGAGAAAATTTAAGAATGCTGTAAGAGGAAGTTGTAGCCTTATTCGAGGCGTGAATCAATGGAGAATCCTTAAATCAGCATAGCCACAATAACTATGAGATGATAATGCACAGACAATCGATTGAGAAACATGAACAGAATGTAATGTCACGGAGTGGGGATTGAAGAATATAACGAGGTATGACGAATAGACCCAACCAGAACATTTGCCAGACCACGACAAAACCTTGAGAGAAACCTCAGTACTGAAAAAGAGAGAACAATAGTTATGGTTAATCTCGTAAAAGACCAGAGCAAAAAGGGCCGCAAGCGCATACTTATGATCATATAATCCCCTGACAAGGGTAGAAAGATGTACCAAGAGTAACAACAACAGAATGTGTCACATTTCCAAGAGAAAGTGCCACATTGTTTGTGCGGGGGGAGAGTGTCAGGGTCTGATATGTAAGTAATAGTGTAAGTGCCGGTATGTAAGCGAGAGTCAGTGTAAGCATAGCTGAGGTCAAGGGCAGTAGGAGACATCACGGCTTGGCTAACGGACGGTCAGGCAAGAAGTCCGTGGATAAACCCACGTGATGTGGGAAGGTCAAGGAGAACGGAGGGAGTGTGTGTGAGACAGCGAATAGGGACGGACGTGTGGAGATCTAGCGAGTGATAGAACGTTCGAACGATAGTGTTGTGACGGATAGATGGAGATGAACGTTGTGTATTGATATTCGAGGAATGTACTAACTGTGATATGTGCGGGATGATGTGAGACTGTGATTGCGAATGGTCATACGGACGACAGTGTAAATATCGCCCATGTGGGCGAGCGTTTGGCTGCTTGTGTTGAACGATTGTTTGAGCGTGAAGTGCGACCATGTTGTCAGCCTGTAGTATATTGTAATAAATGTTGTTCAGGAGACAGCTCCTGCGAGTTTCCGATTGCATTCATGTGTTATTAGTATATGTGTCGTAGATGTTGTAATTTGCCTGTCCATGTCCAGTGAGCTAGAAGGAGCAACTAGTTAGGACTCTGACGCATACACATCTAGAGCGTTCTGGATATTTCTCTGCGCCAGTGACTCGCCGCCGCCCCTTCTCCTGTTATCAAAAACAGTTCCGCCACGAGAAGGCCAGGAGTTTGACTTTTGCTACAAAGGTGATGAATGCACGAGCCATTAGGGTATTTATGCAAGTTTGGGCGCTCACCCCAACCAGGCCCCTGGCTAAATACAGCAACATTTGGAACCATGTAATGCTAACATGCGAATTAATCGATTTTTATATAGAGAAATGTTTATCGACATGTAAAAATTTAATAAGGATGATTTTATGAAAAACAGATATTTCTCCGGTGAATAAAATGATTTATTTTGCAAGAAAATATTATATTTTAAAGTCATTTGCTGTTATAAATTATTTCCACATTTCCATCCATCATGTGCCATGCCGGTAAGCGTGGGCGGTCATGTTCTGCCATTTCACTCGATAACCAGAGTCGTGTATCAGCTCCATGTTCCTGTCGCGACCATGCCACTTGGCCAAGCCATCCAGGTATTTACTTCTCCTTCTTCCCCATGGTCTCTTCCCTTCGATCTTGACAGTCGTCAATAAGTTCTCCAAGTCATTTCTTCTCATAACATGCCCAAAAAAGTTTGACTGTCGTCGTCTAATGACTCTAATCAGTTTACGATCTTCATTTGTCTCTTGAAGGACTTGTTCATTGGTTTTTCTGTCTGTCCATGGCACCTTTTCCATTTTCCACAGAAACCTCACTTCCACAGCCATCAGCTGGCTTTCAGCTTGGCTACTCATTGTTCACGCTTCACATCCATACAAAAGTATAGGTTCAATGTAGCACTTCAACACTCCTTTTCTCGTTTCAATCGATATCTTTTAATTGGTCAGTATGTTTTTCATCTTGCAAAAGGCTGCTTTCGCAATGGCAATTATTGTTCAATGTTAAAATTAATGTATTTGTTGTAGTAATCGTGATATATTTCTGAAATTTATTCTGAGTTTACTACCTGTTTCCCGAATATTTTATTTTCACACACAGCCGGAAGTAGCTTTTGTTTCATTTAAGTTTTAAAGTTCTGTACAATTCTATCTGTTCGAATTTTATAAAAACAATGAGTGCCAATAACAAACGTAAGATTGAATATGAATGCCGTGTTTTACATGATGAATGGACAACTAAGTACTGTTTTATAAAAGTTGATAGCAAATCAGTTTGCTTGTAGTGTCGTGAGTCAGTGGCTGTCTTCAAGGAGTGCAATTTAAAAAGACATGATCAAACAAAACATTCCTATTTCGGAAACAATTTAACAACCGTAGGGAGGGAAAGGAAATGCCTGGAGTTGGTGCAACATTTGAAGAAACAGCAAAATGTTTTCACTAAACAGTCTTCAATTCAAGATGCTGCAACTGAAGCTAGTCTTGTGCTGTCACACAGAATTGTAAAACAGAACAAGCCATTTTCTGATGGCGAGTTCATCACGGAATTTTGTTAGATGCAGCAAACATTATCTGTCAAGAACAAAACAACAAGATTTGACAACATTATTTTATCAAGGAGAACTGTGGTCAGACGTATTGACAAGATAAGTGGCAATTTGATGCATAAACTTCAATTTGCAAGTAAACCATTTTTGTGGTACTCTTGCATTTGATGAGAGTACCGATTTGCATGATACTGCCCAATTATTGATATTTATACGCAGAATAACCACTTCTGTCAAACTCACTGAAGAGTTACTGAGTGTTGAGTCCCTCATAGACACAACCACAGGCCATGCTATATTCAATGCTGTTACTAACTGTATTGAAAGAACTGGGTTGGTTTGAAACAAGATGGCAAGTGTTACAACTGACGGAGCTCGTGCTTTGACTGGAAAAAAATGTAGGTCTGGTAAAGTTGATAAGTGATAAGATTAAAGCAGAATATCCAGACCACACATTATTACCACTTCACAGTGTGATCAATCAAGAAAGTGTGTGTAAAAACTGTTTTGAATATCAAGCATGTTATTGACCCAGAGGTGGAGGAGGAGGAGGAGGAGAGGGGAGAAGGGGAGGAGTAGGAGGAGGGAGGAGGAGTGGAGGAAGTGGAAAAGGAGGAAGGAGGGGAGGAGGGGAGGAGGAGGAGGAGAAAAAGGGGGAGGAGGAGAGGGAGAAGGAGGAGGGAGAGGAAGAGGAGGAGGAAGGGGAGGAGGAGAGGGTGGGGGAGAGGAGAAGGAGGAGGAGGAGGGAGAGGAAGAGGAGGAATAGGAGGAGGGGGAAGAGGAGGAGGAGGAGGGGGAGGAGGTGGAGAAGAAGGAGGAGGGGGAGGGAGAGGAGGAGGAGGGGCAGAAGGAGGGGGAGGAGGGGAAGGAGGAGAGAGAGGAGGAGGAGGAGGGGAGGAGGAGGAATGGAGGAGGAGTGGGAGGGGAGGAGCGGGAGAGAGGAGGAGGAAATAAGGGAGGAGGAGGGGGGTAGAAGGAAGAGGGGGAGGAGGAGGATGAGGAGGTGGGAGGAGGAGGAGGGGGAGGAGAAAGGTGAGGATGGGGGAGGAGGAGGGTTAGAAGGTGGGAGGAGGAGGGGAGTGTAGGAGGAGGAGGGGGAGGAGGAGGATGGGGATGTGAGAGGAGGAGGGGAGGAGGTGGGAGGAGGAGGGGGAGGAGGAGGGGAGCGGAGGAAGAGGAGGGAGGAGGAAGGGGAGGATGGGGGAGGAGGAGGGGGAGGAGGTGGGAGGAGGAGGAGGAGGAGGAAGAGGAGGAGGAGGAGGAGGAGAAAGATTATAACGCATATGCCTGTAGATAACTGTAGCGAGAAGGTCCACCTATTTGAGAAATATGCAACAATTTTACATATATAGCAATGCTATTAAAAGTTATGTCCCCTCGCTATATATAAATTATAATGTAAATTAAAATATTAAATAATATTAAGTAAATAACTGTTTGTGCACTAACAAACTATGACAGTTGGCAGCACGGGAATGAGAAGAAGACGTGTAGAAAATTTCATCTCAATCGGATAGGACCGTTCGCGACCGCATACAGGACATACAGACAGGCAAACAGACAGACATTCTATTATATATATATATATTATTCTTCTTCTTCAGCATTCCGAGCCATTGAGGTTCTTTGCTGCAGATACCAGCCGTCTCTATTCGCTCTCAGGTTGACCTTCTCTTGCCAGTCGCTGATTCCAAGCGCTTGTAGGTCTGTATGTATATTATCTCTCCGCCGTCTTCTTGGTCTACCTCGGGGTCTACGGTCATTTATTTCCTGAGTGTAAGCGAGATTTGTTTCCCTATTATCTTCCATTCTTGCTAAATGCCCCATCCAATGCAGTCTATTAGCCTTCATGATACTAGTGATTAGCGGGGACTTAAACAGATCATAAATGTCTTTGTTGCTTCTTCTTTTCCACTCTTCACTTTGTGTATCCCTAATGGGCCCAAGGATGCGTCTTAAGACTTTGTTCTCAAAGGTTCGTAACAAGGCTTCGCCTCCTTTAATTGTACGATATATATATATATATATATATATATATATATATATATATATATATATATATATATTAGGTATGTGCGAAACGAGATGGACAGGAGCAGGCATCAAGATACATAAAGATTTTAAGATTATTTATTCTGGAGGTGAGGATCGACATAGGGGAGTGGCAATAATTTTGGACCGGAAAACATCAACGTCTCTGCAGGGATATTGGGCCGTGTCGGACAGAGTTCTACTAGTTAAATTGAGTGGCAGACCTTATAACATAAATGTTATTCAAGTATATGCCCCAACAGGAGAGTCCAGTGAAGATAGTGTTGAGGAATTTTATAATGACATAGAGTCTGCCTTAAAGAAATGTAAAAATTCAGAAATAAACATCATAATAGGGGACTTCAATGCAAAAGTAGGAAATCAAGGGGATAGATACACAGTAGGAAACTATGGTTTAGGAGAGAGAAAAGAAAGAGGATACAGACTAGTAGAGTGGGCAAAAGAACAGGAAATGATTGTAGGAAACACCTGGTTCAAGCAACACCCTAGAAGATTATGGACCTGGAGGAGTCCTGATAGCAGGATTAGAAACCAGATTGACTACATTCTCATTAGCAGAAGATTTAGAAACGCGCTAACAGTTGCAAAAACAGTTCCCAGTGCTGATTCTTATAGTGACCACAGACTACTCACAGGAACATTGAGGATAAAGTTGAAGAAAGTCAAGTATACAACAGGGAACACTAAATATGATTTGTGTACATTGAGTAATGACAAGGAAATACAAAACAAATTCAACATAGAAGTACAGAACAGATTTGAAATATTGTCTGATCTAGAGATCCTATTCCAGGATGTGGATGATCAATTGGAAATGTTAAAGAATTCAATCAATGTGGCTGCAGAAACAACTATTCCAAAATTAGAGAAGGTGGGTCGTAAGAAATTGATGACAGAGGAAATTTTACACTTAATGGAAACAAGAAGACTCAACAAAAATAATCCTGCCAAATGTAACAAGCTACGTGGAGGGTCCCAAATAGCCCGGTCACAATGTTTAATTAATCTTCTATAGCCCTGGCTGGAATAGGTCTTTACCTGCCAACCCTCCTCCGTTTTCCCTGGACTCACTGTCACGCTTCCTTTCGACCTAGGGACCTATTTCCTGCAGTGTTCTTCTGGCTGACACATAAATAACATGGCAGTCGTCAGAACAACTTGGAGGAAATAGGTCCCTAGGTCGAAAGGAAGCGTGACAGTGAGTCCAGGGAAAACGGAGGAGGGTTGGCAGGTAAAGACCTATTCCAGCCAGGGCTATAGAAGATTAATTAAACATTGTGACCGGGCTATTTGGGACCCTCCACGTAGCTTGTTACAATTTCTGGGGGCACGTCGCGGGATATTTGAAATCCTGGTGGAGTTCTGGCTGATTTAGTGATAGGGGACAGATATCCTTGTTTTCTATCAATAGGTTCTGCCTACCGTGCCTGGCTATTGTCTGTACTCTTCCTGACACAGACTGACCGACATACGACGTGTTGTGGTCGTGTAATGTAACTTGTTGAGTAATTGTGAGAAAAATTTTATTGGACAATTACCTCGTCCCTTGCCCTCTGAGTTTAAGATGGCATCAGCTGGGTTTAAGGTCGCTGACGTACAGGCTACAGGGCGTGAAATGGGTTATGATGGAGCGGAGTTACAGAAATATGTGCAGGAGGTGGAAAGAGACTACAGACAGGCTGTGCGCGAAGCCAAGAGGATTGAGGCGGAGGCTGAGGTTAGGAAGATGGAGGCCGAGCAGGCAGTCAGAGACCATGAGTTCCGTATGAGGGAGTTGGAGCTGAAAGCTCAAACTGCCAAGGAAAGAGATGGTGCAGTGGGAGGCGCTGTTCTCCCTGACTCAACAGCTTCTGGTGGCGGTCCATACCAGGCAATGAAGTTTCCATTACTCCCGTTCGATGAGCACAAAGATAAGATCGACCAGTACCTTCACAGATTTCAGTCGATGGCTTTGGCTATGGGATTGGAACGTGGGAAATGGAATTTGAAACTCTCACAGGGCCTGAGGGGGACCGCGTACGAGGTCTATTCTAGGTTGCCACCTGGTATGGAGAATGACTATGAAGCCCTGGAAAAAGCTTTATTGAAAAGGTTCCAGATGACAGCTCATACTTATCGACAACAGTTCAGAAAGTCGAAGAGAGAGCCAGGAGAGATGTTCGCAGCCTACAGTGTCAGACTGAAGTCTTACCTTTTGAAGTGGATGTCATTAGCTGGATTTGCTAACGACTATGAAAGTTTGGAAGAATTGGTGGTCGTGGACCAAATGAAGAGAATGATGCCTAAGCCATTGCAAACCTTCTTGCTTGAAAATGGGGCAGAAAGGTTAGACCTAGTCAACACGTTGGCGGAAAGGTATGTGCTAGCTCATGGGGATAATGGGGAATTGTCACAACCCAATCCCCGACCACCAGACACATGGTCTGGAAAGAAGAAGAACCCTAAAACAGCTCACACTAAGAAGGAGGATCCTTTCGATAAAGTTCCTAGTAAGAAACCCTCTGGTAAGAGTCCACCTGGATCTCCTAAAAGAAAGTGGAGTGAAAAGTGGTGCGCCTATTGCAAATCTCCCACACACAATACGGTTGATTGCCGGCGTAAACAGAAAGACTCTCACTATGCTGCTTGTCTTGTAGAAACTGGGGAAGGGTCTCACAAGGAGGTAGAAGGGAGGGATCTTGGGAACAAAGATTTAGAAAAACCACCAGTAGTAGAAACGGTACTTGTGAACGGTCAACCAGTTGAGTGTCTCTACGACACCGGTCTGCAGTTTGAGGCTGTAATTTCATCACACTTAGTGAGTCCAGAGCAGCTAACCGGAGAATCTATTGAGATTCAAACGGCGACAAAGAGTGCGGTAGCGATGTCTCTTCCAATTGCGAAGGTGGACATCAAATCAAAATATGTTACCGGCACTATACAGGCAGCCGTTCTGCTAGATCCAATCTTCCCAATGATCTTGGGTTGTCGCTACGTCTTTCTAGGGATTCCAACCGAACCCATGTACGTAGGAGCGATGCAAACCAGATCTCAATCGGAGGATGAGCAGACGCCGGCCTTGATCGTGAATCCCTTGCCTGGGGAGTTACGAGCTGCTCAAAGCCAGGATGCTACTTTGCAACCTTGCTTCAACCAGTTGCCAAAAAGTTCTGACCCACCAAGACGGGGTCAGTATTATATGAAGAATCGGTTACTGTACCGGAGAGCCGGAGTGGAGGATCGCCAGCATGGACAGCTGGTAGTTCCTAAGGCTTATCGGGAACAGCTTCTTCATATGGGACACACCATTTCTTTCAGTGGACATATGGGTGTCGGGGCAACTCTCCAGCGCATTTCCTGCCATTACTACTGGCCAGGGATGACTGGAGACATGCGTAGGTACGTCAAGTCGTGCCCAGAGTGCCAGCGAGTGGCACCAAAACACTGGACAGCTCCGGTAGTCCTGGGAGACATGCCTATTATGAACTCTCCTTTCGAGAGAGTGGCCATCGATCTTGTTGGTCCTCTTCCTAGGACTAGGAAGAGGAATAAGTACATTCTCACGATGGTGGATTGCTGTTCCATGTGGGGTGAGGCGATACCTTTGGCCACAATCGACTCTAAGCGAGTGGCTGATGCACTGATGGAGACCTTTACTAGGTTGGGGTTTCCCAACCAGATCCTAACGGACAATGGGTCTCAGTTCTGTGGTAAGCTGATGGAAGAAGTCTTTCGTATCTTCCAGACCAACCACATTCATACAAGCCCTATCACCCTCAGTCTAATGGGCAAGTAGAGAGGTTTAATGGTACCTTGATGACCATGCTTCGGAAGCTGGCTCAAGAGAAACCAGACAGATGGGATGAGTATATCTCAGCCGCCTTGTTCGCCTATCGGGAAGTTCCCCATGGGTCGACCGGGTTGCCACCAGCCACTCTACTATTCGGGAGGCCAATCAAGGGTCCCTTAGAAGCCTTATTGAGATGTTGGACAGAGGAGGAAACTTCTGAAGAAGCTATATCCTCTTATAAATACGTCGAAGAGTTAAAGAAAAAACTCCAGACGGGTTGGGCTTTGGCAGCTCAGAATCTGAGGGCGGCCAGAAAGAGACACGCGGCCTACTACAATAGAAGGACGAAAGATAGGTCTCTTAAGGTGGGGGATCGGGTTCTGTTGTTACTTCCAGTAGGTTCCAATAAACTCGAGATTGGTTGGCAGGGACCTTTCCCGGTGGAAAGGGTTGTGTCCCGCACCAACTATGCCATCCGGATCAGGGGGAAATCCAAAATCTTCCACATTAACCTTCTCAAAAAGTTTGAAGAACGATCTGATGGTACTTCTCTCCCACTCATGACCATGGCGGTCGCGATGGAAACTGAATCGGGCGAAGACGCGGATCGGGGTTATCCATTACACCCTGGGGAAACCTATAGGGATGTCCATATAAATCCTGATCTGTCGGCTGAAGAAACAGACCGTGTCATCCGGTTGTTAGAGTCCCATCAGCAGATTCTTACCGATCGGCCAGGGCGGACAGGGTTGGTCGAGTTTGATATGACTCTGACTACCCAAGACCCAGTTCGCCAGAAAATATATCCAGTACCCTTTTCGAAAGAGAAGGCCCTGGAAACTGAAATCCAGAAGCTTCTGGACGATGACATCATCACTCCTTCGACTTCCCCTTATAATGCCGGGGTTGTCTTGTTGAGGAAGCCAAGCGGGGAGCACCGCTTATGTATTGATTACAGGCATTTAAACAGTTGTACGACATTCCAAGTTGAGCCGTTACCAAACACAAATCAACTGTTTGCCAGATTAAATAGGGCAAAGTACTTCTCAAAAATTGATTTAAGCCGGGGATATTATCAGATCCCTGTGAAGCCTGAGGTTCGGCCCATGCTCGCTTTCAGTACTCCGAGCGGCCATTACGAATTTAAGGTGATGCCTTTTGGGCTGAGCAATGCGCCCAGTGTGTTCACACGCATGATGAGAAAGTTATTAGACCCTTTAAGGGATCCTTCTGTCGTCTCGTTTATGGATGATATTCTCATCGCGTCTGACAATCTGAAAGATCACCTGAAATCCTTGGAACAGATCTTCATAAGATTGAAAGAGGAGGGGTTAACCGCCCGCCCAGCCAAATGCATGATTGGCTATCAATCCTTGGAATTTCTGGGACACACTATTACCCCAGGGGGACTGGTACCGGAAGAAAAGAATATTGAGAAGGTCCGTCTCGCACCCCGTCCTAAGTCCAAAAAAGATGTTAGGTCTTTCTTGTCTTTGTGTGGGTTTTACCAGAAATTTATTCCGAGGTTCAACGAAATTGCGGCGCCGTTAACTGAGACCCTGAAGAAAGGATCACCAGATCTTATAGTCTGGACCCCGAGCTGTGAAGAAGCTTATGGGAAGCTGAAACAGGCTTTGGTGGATAGGCCAGTCCTGCAACTCCCAAATTTGGAGAAAACGTTTGTTCTGAGAACCGACGCGAGTAACATAGGGATTGGGGCAACTCTGTTGCAGGAAGGGCGAGATAATCCTTCGGTGCTGTGTCCGGTGGCATAGGCCAGTCGAAAACTGTTACCCGCCGAACGGAATTACTCCACCGTCGAACGGGAATGTCTAGCTCTAGTGTGGGCGGTACAGAAATTTCAACCTTATCTGTATGGAGTCCAGTTTAAAGTACAATCCGACCATCAACCTCTGACGTTCTTGGCAACTTCTAAGAAATTGAACGCGAGGTTAATGAGATGGTCATTGCTCCTACAACCGTATCAGTTCACGGTCGAATACATCCCCGGAAGGGAGAATGTGGGAGCAGATTTCCTATCACGGCATCCTATGGTTGAATGTGAGGGTAGGGTCATTCGAACAGAACCACTGACAGTAGAAAGTTCGTAGGGTTCGACTTTCTTAAGAGGGGGCCTATGTAGCGAAACGCCAGTGGCTCATGTCCTTATGCATTCTTGTATTTTGGGTAAACAGGGGGAAACAGCTTCTGGAGGCTCTCAGTTCTCTTGTTCCCTCAAATATCCATGAAAGATAGTTCTTTGGGTTATCTTCATGCCACAAATCTTACATGGAGTGAGTAGATATATGTCTCTCGTTTCGGGTAAACCCGAGGGAACGCCTTGCGCCAAATGTGCACTGGTGCGACTACTGGTCAATTGATGGCCGGGCAAACAAGTACCGTTTGCAAGTTGCAACTTGTCAAAGTTAATTAAAGATAACGACAGAAGTGCAACTACTACTAAGACATTTTGAAAGGTAAAATTGGGTTGTGGGTACTCCAGCCAAACATGGAGTTATAAATATATAATGTGTTGAAGGGGAAGAGGAATTGGCGAAAAGCCAATCATAACCAATGAAGAGTTGGTTGACCGTTGGCAATCTAAATGGGCGTCTTGTTCTTGGCATAGCCGGGGAAGTGAAACGGAACAATATATCTCCCCAGAGGATTTCATTTGTTCTTGGCGTCAGATGAGCTGTTGCTATCTTTCTGTCTACGGCTTGAATTGGGCATCTGGTCATCTTTCTGTGGAATATCATCATTGGATAGCTATACCAATCTATGATCTATCTTCTTGAGCCAGAAGAGGCTATACACAGGACTATCTCTTTCGTCTGTTACTTGATAGGATGATGTCGGGAAGATAATGGACTTCTCTATCTCATTGAGAGAACCTGCATTCCTCTAAATCTATGTGTTCTGTGAGGCACTACCGGTACCTTGCGGCGACAGCTCAGACAAGAGCAGCGGCCGGGAGGGGTAGTATCTTCTTTCCTAGTCTTGCGGGGAATGGGGAACTACACTGCGTGCCATACAACCCCAATACTATACTATTAGTTAAGGGGGAGAAACACAAAGCTTACTCGGCGCACCACACCACAAGATCTTGCGGGTGAGAAAGGCATGATTTGCAAGTGAGAGGGAAGCATGGAAATGATTGTGCCAAATCATAATAAAGGCTTGGTATGAATGTGGAGAGTGTGTCGTGTGGGCAAAAAGACAACAGGACTTCGTCCAGCTGGAGGTCTCCTCAAGCCCGGACGTGGCCAATCCAGGGGCCACCTGACAGGTCAGGCCCAGTCATTCAGGTATTAATAATAGTGTATTTGTGTGATACATGAGTCAGCCCAGTCGCTCAGGTTTTGTTTGTCATCTCCAGGGTCTTCTTCTATGAGAATTGAATATGTCTTCTAACGGACATTATCACCAGTGCTTCTAGGCTAACGCCAATATGTCCGACGAGGCCAACTCAGGGTTTGGTGTGTTTAACTCTGAAACGGAGACAAGGTGCAGGTCTTGAGGCAAGGACATTTTGCATGACTGGTGCATTGCCAGTTTTTTTCAACAACATACGCCTGAGAGCAGTTGTTGTCTGGAGGGAGCCTAAGAGTGATTTTCTTGCATACTCAGTTTATACCAGACATTAAAAGGCACCCATCCATTATCCCTCCACGAACACCTCACCGTATCTGCAACCGTAAAGCTTTTCATAGGTCAGTGAAGACCTGGTGCCGAATTAATTCATGTGGCAATGAACAGAAGTCCTCAACACACCAGTCGCTTGGATTCTACAAAAGCCTGTGGAATCTACAACCAGTTGCTGGAGAAGGAAGGAGATTCTGACATCTTTGGTGAGATATATCTGGACAGATCAGACAGTATCTGAAGCTGGATCTGTGACTGTGGTGACTGGAGGCTCTGTGTCAAAACTTTACCAGTGTAGTGTCTGTGTAGATCTATCTGTTTATCTGCCTTAATGTGTTCCTGTGCTGTTCTTGATTAGGTTAATAAAATTACTTCCAAGTTGTTTTGACGACTGCCATGTTATTTATGTGTCAGCCAGAAGAACACTGCAGGAAATAGGTCCCTAGGTCGAAAGGAAGCGTGACAGTGAGTCCAGGGAAAACGGAGGAGGGTTGGCAGGTAAAGACCTATTCCAGCCAGGGCTATAGAAGATTAATTAAACATTGTGACCGGGCTATTTGGGACCCTCCACGTAGCTTGTTACAATTTCTGGGGGCTCGTCCGGGATTGAGGAGACCTCCAGCTGGACGAAGTCCTGTTGTCTTTTTGCCCACACGACACACTCTCCACATTCATACCAAGCCTTTATTATGATTTGGCACAATCATTTCCATGCTTCCCTCTCACTTGCAAATCATGCCTTTCTCACCCGCAAGATCTTGTGGTGTGGTGCGCCGAGTAAGCTTTGTGTTTCTCCCCCTTAACTAATAGTATAGTATTGGGGTTGTATGGCACGCAGTGTAGTTCCCCATTCCCCGCAAGACTAGGAAAGAAGATACTACCCCTCCCGGCCGCTGCTCTTGTCTGAGCTGTCGCCGCAAGGTACCGGTAGTGCCTCACAGAACACATAGATTTAGAGGAATGCAGGTTCTCTCAATGAGATAGAGAAGTCCATTATCTTCCCGACATCATCCTATCAAGTAACAGACGAAAGAGATAGTCCTGTGTATAGCCTCTTCTGGCTCAAGAAGATAGATCATAGATTGGTATAGCTATCCAATGATGATATTCCACAGAAAGATGACCAGATGCCCAATTCAAGCCGTAGACAGAAAGATAGCAACAGCTCATCTGACGCCAAGAACAAATGAAATCCTCTGGGGAGATATATTGTTCCGTTTCACTTCCCCGGCTATGCCAAGAACAAGACGCCCATTTAGATTGCCAACGGTCAACCAACTCTTCATTGGTTATGATTGGCTTTTCGCCAATTCCTCTTCCCCTTCAACACATTATATATTTATAACTCCATGTTTGGCTGGAGTACCCACAACCCAATTTTACCTTTCAAAATGTCTTAGTAGTAGTTGCACTTCTGTCGTTATCTTTAATTAACTTTGACAAGTTGCAACTTGCAAACGGTACTTGTTTGCCCGGCCATCAATTGACCAGTAGTCGCACCAGTGCACATTTGGCGCAAGGCGTTCCCTCGGGTTTACCCGAAACGAGAGACATATATCTACTCACTCCATGTAAGATTTGTGGCATGAAGATAACCCAAAGAACTATCTTTCATGGATATTTGAGGGAACAAGAGAACTGAGAGCCTCCAGAAGCTGTTTCCCCCTGTTTACCCAAAATACAAGAATGCATAAGGACATGAGCCACTGGCGTTTCGCTACACCAAATATGAAGAAATTCACAGACAAGTCAGAAAATTATGTAGGAAGGCAAAAGAATCATGGCTTGAGGAAAAGTGCTTAGAAATTAAAAAACAACACAACAGTCAAAATACCAAATTAGTGCACAAAAGAATTCAGGAACTTACTAATAAAAGAACAAGTACATCAACAGGCTGTCTAAAAACCAAAGATGGCAAAGTCATAATAGAAAAAGATCAGATTCTACATGTATGGACAGATTATGTGAAAGACCTGTATAATGATAACAGAGAGGAACAGTATGCTATTAGATTTAATAATGAAGGACCAGCAATTTTAAAGATGGAGGTTCAAAATGTTCTTAAGCATATGAAAGCTGGCCAGTCCCCCAGTGCAGATAACATCACAACAGAAATGATTAAAGCTCTAGAAGAATTTGGACTAGAGCAAGTCACTAGACTGCTGAACACATTATATGATACTGGAGATATACCTTCTGAATTATGTAATTCTGTATTTATTGCAATCCCAAAGAAATCAGGAGCCTTAGAATGTGATCAACATAGAACAATTAGTATAATGAGTCACATCACAAAGATTTTGTTACGAATTATCATGCAAAGAGTGAGGAAGAAAATACAACCTGAAATAGGGGAAGAACAATGTGGTTTTGTAGAAGGAAAGGGTACAGTAAATGCTGTGTATATGCTGCGAACAGTTATTGAACGTGCTTTAGAAGTAAACAAGGATATACATCTTTGCTTTATTGACTACACAAAGGCTTTTGATAGAGTTAGAAATGTCAACATTGTGGATATGCTTGCAGATCTACACATTGATGGGAAAGACATTAGACTTATAAAAAACATATATTGGAAACAACAAGCTGCCATAAGGATTGATAATGAAGTAGGACAATACCAACCTATTAAGAGAGGTGTTAGGCAGGGATGTGTAATGTCTCCAGATCTTTTTTCCCTATACAGTGAAAATATTTTCAGAAATGTAGAAGACCTACATGGAATCAGCATTGGAGGACGAAACATAAATAACATTAGATATGCAGATGATACAGTATTGATTGCAGACAATGCACAGGATCTGCAACAATTAGTAGACGCTGTGGTTGTACACAGTGAGCAGCTGGGGTTGGAATTAAATTGTAGGAAGACACAGGTTATGGTCGTCACTAGGAAGAACGAAGTACCACAATGTAATATACAAGTAAATGGGAATATTCTTCAACAAGTGAATCGGTTCAATTATCTCGGAACAGTCATAACATCTGATGGCAGATGCCTTGAAGAGATTAGAACAAGAATCGCCATTACGAAAGTAGCCTTTAGCAAGATGAAAAACATTCTGACCAATAAAATGATGTCAATTGAAACGAGAAAAAGAGTGTTGAGGGGATACATAGAGCCTGTTCTTTTGTATGGATGTGAAACTTGGACAATGTGCAGTCAAGCTGAAAAACATCTGATGGCTGCAGAAATGTGGTTTCTGAGGAAAATGCAAAGAATACCATGGACAGATAGAAAAACCAATGACCAAGTACTACAAGAGACAAATGAAAATCGTAGATTGATTAGAGAAATTAGACGTAGACAGTCAAAAATTTTTGGACATGTTATGAGAAGAAATGGACTGGAGAACTTAGTGACAGCTGGCAAGATCGAAGGGAACAGACCAAGAGGAAGACCGAGAGGAAAATACCTGGATGGCTTGGCCACATGGCATGGACGAGACAGGAACACTGAGCTGATCCACGACTCTGGTGATCGAGTGAAATGGCGAATCATGACCGCCCACGCTTTCCTGGCATCGCACATTATATATATATATATATATATATATATATATATATATATATATATATATATATATATATATATATATATATATATATATATATATCGTTGTTTGTGCCCTTTCTCCATAAATCAACACTGTTCATAATTAATTTCTGGTTTAATGACGTGACTCGTAAGCCTTATTTTTCAATTATCGTGGCATTCTAAAGCGCCTGATTTCTTTGGCATACCTATAAGCATGAGTTTTAATAGATCAGAAGGAATGTACCCACTAGTGTAGATTCATTTAGAAATTCTACAGCCAGAAATATATGTCAAACACTACAATAACAATATTACAGAAAAAATACACTACAATAACAATATTACAGATAGAGACAGATGTCACACACTACAATAACAATATTACAGCTATAAATTGATGTGAAACACTACAATAACAATATTACAGAAAAATACACTACAATAACAATATTACAGCTACAGACAGATGTCACACACTACAATAACAATATTACAGATACGGACAGATGTCAATCACTACAATAACAATATTACAGCTAGAGACAGATATCACACACTACAATAACAATATTACAGCTACAGACAGATGTGAAACACTACAATAACAATATTACAGCTACGGACAGACGTCAAACACTACAATAACGATATTACAGCTAGAGACAGATGTCACACACTACAATAACAATATTACAGCTAGAGACAGATATCAAACACTACAATAACAATATTACAGCTACAAACAGATGTCAAACACTACAATAACAATATTACAGCTAGAGACAGATATCAAACACTACAATAACAATATTACAGCTAGAGACAGATATCAAACACTACAATAACAATATTACAGCTACAGACAGATGTCACACACTACAATACCGATAACACGGTTGGAAACAGATTGCACACACAACCATAACAATATTACAGCTACGGACAGACGTCAAACACTACAATAACAATATTACAGCTAGAGAAAGATGTCAAACACTACAATAACAATATTACAGCTATAAATTGATGTCAAACACTACAATAACAATATTACAGCTATAAATTGATGTGAAACACTACAATAACAATATTACAGCTATAAATTGATGTTAAACACTACAATAAAAATATTACAGCTACAGGCAGATGTCAAACACTACAATAACAATATTACAGTTAGAGACAGATGTTAAACACTAAAATAACAATATTTCAGCTAGAGACAGATGTCAAACACTACAATAACAATATTATAGCTAGAAATTGATGTGAAACACTACAATAACAATATTACCGCTATAAATTGATGTGAAACACTACAGTAACAATATTACAGCTAGAGACAGATATCAAACACTACAATAACAATATTACAGCTACAGACAGATGTCACACACTACAATAACAATATTACAGATACGGACAGATGTCAATCACTACAATAACAATATTACAGCTATAAATTGATGTGAAACACTACAATAACAATATTACAGCTAGAGACAGATATCAAACACTACAATAACAATATTACAGCTAGAGACAGATATCAAACACTACAATAACAATATTACAGCTACAAACAGATGTCAAACACTACAATAACAATATTACAGCTAGAGACAGATATCAAACACTACAATAACAATATTACAGCTAGAGACAGATATCAAACACTACAATAACAATATTACAGCTACAGACAGATGTCACACACTACAATACCGATAACACGGTTGGAAACAGATTGCACACACAACCATAACAATATTACAGCTACGGACAGACGTCAAACACTACAATAACAATATTACAGCTAGAGAAAGATGTCAAACACTACAATAACAATATTACAGCTATAAATTGATGTCAAACACTACAATAACAATATTACAGCTATAAATTGATGTGAAACACTACAATAACAATATTACAGCTATAAATTGATGTTAAACACTACAATAAAAATATTACAGCTACAGGCAGATGTCAAACACTACAATAACAATATTACAGTTAGAGACAGATGTTAAACACTAAAATAACAATATTACAGCTAGAGACAGATGTCAAACACTACAATAACAATATTATAGCTAGAAATTGATGTGAAACACTACAATAACAATATTACCGCTATAAATTGATGTGAAACACTACAATAACAATATTACAGCTAGAGACAGATGTCAAACACTACAATAACAATATTATAGCTATAAATTGATGTGAAACACTACAATAACAATATTACAACTATAAATTGATGTGAAACACTACAATAACAATATTACAGCTAGAGACAGATGTCAAACACTACAATAACAATATTACAGCTATAAATTGATGTGAAACACTACAATAACAATATTACAGCTATAAATTGATGTGAAACACTACAATGACAATATTACAGCTAGAGACAGATGTCACACACTACAATAACAATATTATAGCTATAAATTGATGTGAAACACTACAATAACAATATTACAGCTATAAATTGATGTGAAACACTACAATAACAATATTACAGCTAGAGACAGATGTCAAACACTACAATAACAATATTACAGCTAGAGACAGATGTCAAACACTACAATGACAATATTACAGCTATAAATTGATGTGGAACACTACAATAACAATATTACAGCTAGAGACAGATGTCAAACACTACAATAACAATATTACAGCTAGAGACAGATATTAAACACTACAATAACAATATTACAGCTACAAACAGATGTCAAACACTACAATAACAATATTACAGCTAGAGACAGATATCAAACACTACAATAACAATATTACAGCTAGAGACAGATATCAAACACTACAATAACAATATTACAGCTACAGACAGATGTCACACACTACAATACCGATAACACGGTTGGAAACAGATTGCACACACAACCATAACAATATTACAGCTACGGACAGACGTCAAACACTACAATAACAATATTACAGCTAGAGAAAGATGTCAAACACTACAATAACAATATTACAGCTATAAATTGATGTCAAACACTACAATAACAATATTACAGTTAGAGACAGATGTTAAACACTAAAATAACAATATTACAGCTAGAGACAGATGTCAAACACTACAATAACAATATTATAGCTAGAAATTGATGTGAAACACTACAATAACAATATTACCGCTATAAATTGATGTGAAACACTACAATAACAATATTACAGCTAGAGACAGATGTCAAACACTACAATAACAATATTATAGCTATAAATTGATGTGAAACACTACAATAACAATATTACAACTATAAATTGATGTCAAACACTACAATAACAATATTACAGCTAGAGACAGATGTCAAACACTACAATAACAATATTACAGCTATAAATTGATGTGAAACACTACAATAAAAATATTACAGCTATAAATTGATGTGAAACACTACAATGACAATATTACAGCTATAAATTGATGTGAAACACTACAATGAAAATATTACAGCTATAAATTGATGTGAACCACTACAATAACAATATTACAGCTAGAGACAGATGTCAAACACTACAATAATAATTTTACAGCTATAAATTGATGTGAAACACTACAATAGCAATATTACAGCTATAAATTGATGTGAAACACTACAATAACAATATTACAGCTATAAATTGATGTGAAACACTACAATGACAATATTACAGCTAGAGACAGATGTCACACACTACAATAACAATATTATAGCTATAAATTGAAGTGAAACACTACAATAACAATATTACAGCTATAAATTGATGTGAAACACTACAATAACAATATTACAGCTAGAGACAGATGTCAAACACTACAATAACAATATTACAGCTATAAATTGATGTGAAACACTACAATAACAATATTACAGCTAGAGACAGATGTCAAACACTACAATGACAATATTACAGCTATAAATTGATGTGAAACACTACAATAACAATATTACAGCTAGAGACAGATGTCAAACACTACAATAACAATATTACAGCTAGAGACAGATGTCAAACACTACAATAACAATATTACAGCTACAGACAGATGTCACACACTACAATAACAATATTACAGCTACGGACAGATGTCAAACACTACAATAACAATATTACAGATATAAATTGATGTGAAACACTACAATAACAATATTACAGCTACGGACAAACGTCAAACACTACAATAACAATATTACAGCTAGAGAAAGATGTCAAACACTACAATAACAATATTACAGCTATAAATTGATGTCAAACACTACAATAACAATATTACAGCTATAAATTGATGTGAAACACTACAATAACAATATTACAGCTATAAATTGATGTTAAACACTACAATAAAAATATTACAGCTACAGGCAGATGTCAAACACTACAATAACAATATTACAGTTAGAGACAGATGTTAAACACTAAAATAACAATATTTCAGCTAGAGACAGATGTCAAACACTACAATAACAATATTATAGCTAGAAATTGATGTGAAACACTACAATAACAATATTACCGCTATAAATTGATGTGAAACACTACAGTAACAATATTACAGCTAGAGACAGATATCAAACACTACAATAACAATATTACAGCTACAGACAGATGTCACACACTACAATAACAATATTACAGATACGGACAGATGTCAATCACTACAATAACAATATTACAGCTATAAATTGATGTGAAACACTACAATAACAATATTACAGCTAGAGACAGATATCAAACACTACAATAACAATATTACAGCTAGAGACAGATATCAAACACTACAATAACAATATTACAGCTACAAACAGATGTCAAACACTACAATAACAATATTACAGCTAGAGACAGATATCAAACACTACAATAACAATATTACAGCTAGAGACAGATATCAAACACTACAATAACAATATTACAGCTACAGACAGATGTCACACACTACAATACCGATAACACGGTTGGAAACAGATTGCACACACAACCATAACAATATTACAGCTACGGACAGACGTCAAACACTACAATAACAATATTACAGCTAGAGAAAGATGTCAAACACTACAATAACAATATTACAGCTATAAATTGATGTCAAACACTACAATAACAATATTACAGCTATAAATTGATGTGAAACACTACAATAACAATATTACAGCTATAAATTGATGTTAAACACTACAATAAAAATATTACAGCTACAGGCAGATGTCAAACACTACAATAACAATATTACAGTTAGAGACAGATGTTAAACACTAAAATAACAATATTACAGCTAGAGACAGATGTCAAACACTACAATAACAATATTATAGCTAGAAATTGATGTGAAACACTACAATAACAATATTACCGCTATAAATTGATGTGAAACACTACAATAACAATATTACAGCTAGAGACAGATGTCAAACACTACAATAACAATATTACAGCTAGAGACAGATGTCAAACACTACAATAACAATATTACAGCTAGAGACAGATGTCAAACACTACAATAACAATATTACAGCTAGAGACAGATGTCAAACACTACAATAACAATATTACAGCTAGAGACAGATGTCAAACACTACAATAACAATATTACAGCTAGAGACAGATGTCAAACACTACAATAACAATATTACAGCTAGAGACAGATGTCAAACACTACAATAACAATATTACAGCTAGAGACAGATGTCAAACACTACAATAACAATATTACAGCTAGAGACAGATGTCAAACACTACAATAACAATATTACAGCTAGAGACAGATGTCAAACACTACAATAACAATATTACAGCTAGAGACAGATGTCAAACACTACAATAACAATATTACAGCTAGAGACAGATGTCAAACACTACAATAACAATATTACAGCTAGAGACAGATGTCAAACACTACAATAACAATATTACAGCTAGAGACAGATGTTAAACACTACAATAACAATATTACAGCTACAGACAGATGTCAAACACTACAATAACAATATTACAGCTAGAGACAGATATCAAACACTACAATAACAATATTACAGCTAGAGACAGATATCAAACACTACAATAACAATATTACAGCTACAGACAGATGTCACACACTACAATACCGATAACACGGTTGGAAACAGATTGCACACACAACCATAACAATATTACAGCTACGGACAGACGTCAAACACTACAATAACAATATTACAGCTAGAGAAAGATGTCAAACACTACAATAACAATATTACAGCTATAAATTGATGTCAAACACTACAATAACAATATTACAGTTAGAGACAGATGTTAAACACTAAAATAACAATATTACAGCTAGAGACAGATGTCAAACACTACAATAACAATATTATAGCTAGAAATTGATGTGAAACACTACAATAACAATATTACCGCTATAAATTGATGTGAAACACTACAATAACAATATTACAGCTAGAGACAGATGTCAAACACTACAATAACAATATTATAGCTATAAATTGATGTGAAACACTACAATAACAATATTACAACTATAAATTGATGTGAAACACTACAATAACAATATTACAGCTAGAGACAGATGTCAAACACTACAATAACAATATTACAGCTATAAATTGATGTGAAACACTACAATAAAAATATTACAGCTATAAATTGATGTGAAACACTACAATGACAATATTACAGCTATAAATTGATGTGAAACACTACAATGAAAATATTACAGCTATAAATTGATGTGAACCACTACAATAACAATATTACAGCTAGAGACAGATGTCAAACACTACAATAATAATTTTACAGCTATAAATTGATGTGAAACACTACAATAGCAATATTACAGCTATAAATTGATGTGAAACACTACAATAACAATATTACAGCTATAAATTGATGTGAAACACTACAATGACAATATTACAGCTAGAGACAGATGTCACACACTACAATAACAATATTATAGCTATAAATTGAAGTGAAACACTACAATAACAATATTACAGCTATAAATTGATGTGAAACACTACAATAACAATATTACAGCTAGAGACAGATGTCAAACACTACAATAACAATATTACAGCTATAAATTGATGTGAAACACTACAATAACAATATTACAGCTAGAGACAGATGTCAAACACTACAATGACAATATTACAGCTATAAATTGATGTGAAACACTACAATAACAATATTACAGCTAGAGACAGATGTCAAACACTACAATAACAATATTACAGCTAGAGACAGATGTCAAACACTACAATAACAATATTACAGCTACAGACAGATGTCACACACTACAATAACAATATTACAGCTACGGACAGATGTCAAACACTACAATAACAATATTACAGATATAAATTGATGTGAAACACTACAATAACAATATTACAGCTACGGACAGACGTCAAACACTACAATAACAATATTACAGCTAGAGACAGATGTCACACACTACAATAACAATATTACAGCTAGAGACAGATATCAAACACTACAATAACAATATTACAGCTAGAGACAGATATCAAACACTACAATAACAATATTACAGCTACAGACAAATGTCAAACACTACAATAACAATATTACAGCTAGAGACAGATATCAAACACTACAATAACATTATTACAGCTAGAGACAGATATCAAACACTACAATAACAATATTACAGCTAGAGACAGATATCAAACACTACAATAACAATATTACAGCTAGAGACAGATATCAAACACTACAATAACAATATCACAGCTACAGACAGATGTCACACACTACAATACCGATAATACGGTTGGAAACAGATTGCACACACAACCATAACAATATTACAGCTAAGGACAGACGTCAAACACTACAATAACAATATTACAGCTAGAGAAAGATGTCAAACACTACAATAACAATATTACAGCTATAAATTGATGTGAAACACTACAATAACAATATTACAGCTACAGGCAGATGTCAAACACTACAATAACAATATTACAGTTAGAGACAGATGTTAAACACTAAAATAACAATATTACAGCTAGAGACAGATGTGAAACACTACAATGACAATATTACAGCTACGGACAGATGTCAAACACTACAATAACAATATTACAGCTAGAGACAGATGTCAAACACTACAATGACAATATTACAGCTAGAGACAGATGTCAAACACTACAATGACAATATTACAGCTATAAATTGATGTGAAACACTACAATAACAGTACAATAACTGTGGGAGTCTCTGTGTCGAAGTGGTCAAGCCGTTTGACTCGTTCCCCGAAGGTTGTGGGTTCGATTCCAAGCCGCACCCTTCGGTTTACGAGTTAAATATTTCGGAGACTCCTGTGTGTCGTCGCTAAAAGCTACGGAGTTCGTGCTTTGTGTGACGCTTTCCGCGCTGCGGAAAGAGACTGAGCCATATGGGATAAAACCCGGTGCGATGAAGTCGACCTTGTCGACTTTAAAGCGACTTTAAGCGACTACAATAACAAGTCAATTAAGAGATCATTTGTACCAACATTGACGCGGGTTGGGGTCAGATAGTTAGTCTGCTGGTCCCATAATTGTACAGCATTCAGTGGGTGGTATGTTAAATCTCACTCCTGCCGTCTTTAATTCTGAAAACATTTTCGGATATGCGATTCATCGAACTAGGCAGCCTGTTCTATTTAAAATAAACCTATTCTCTGGAGATGCGTATACACGGGCCCCTGGTCCTTCTCGTCAGGCAAGTGTGATAGCGACTGGACCACTGTGGAACCAACCACACCTCGAAAGGGACAAGAGTGTCCTTGCCATGTTTGTGATGACCACTACAGTTTGAAACAGTAACCCTGACAAATATGAGAATTCACTGGTCACAAATGTGACAACACACTCGACACAAATGTGACATCTCACTGGACACAAATATGACAACTCATTGGACACAAATATGACAACTCACTGGACACAAATGTGATATTTCACTGGACACACATGTGACAACTCTCTGGACACAAATGTGATATTTCACTGGACACACATGTGACAACTCACTGTATACACATGTGATAACTCACTGGACGCACATGTGACAACTCACTGGACACAAATGTGACAACTCACTGGGCACTTATGTGACAACTCAATGGACACAAATGTGACAAATCACTTCTCACAAATATGACAATTTTCTGGACACAAATGTGACAACTCACTGGACACACAATTGACATTTCACTGGACACAAATATGACAATTCACTGAAGACATACGTGATACCTCACTGGACACATGTGATAACTTATTGGAAACAAATGTGACAACTTTCTGGACACACATGTGACATCTCACTGGGCATACATGTGACAACTTACTGGACATACATGTGACATCCCAATGGGTATACATGTGACAATTTACTGGGCATACAAGTGACATCTCACTGGGCATACATGTGACATCTCACTGGGTATTCATGTGACATATCACTGGTCATACATGTGACATCTCACTGGGTATTAATGTTACATCTCACTGGTCATACATGTGACATCTCACTGGGTATACATGTGACATCTCACTGTGTATATATGTTACAACATACTAAGCACACATGGGACAACTTTCTGGACACAAATGTGACATCTTACTGGGCATACATGTGACAATTTACTGTATACAAATGTGACATCTCACTGGGCATTTATGTGACAACTTACTGAACACAACTGTTACAGATTATTTGACACAACTGGTACAATGTACTGGGCACACATATGACAACTTACTAGACAAGATGTGACATCTCACTGGGCATTTATGTGACAACTTACTGAACACAACTGTTACAGCTTACTTGACACAACTGTTACAACTTACTGGGCACACATATGACAACTTACTGGACACAAATGTGACATCTCACTTGGCACATATGTGACATATAACTCCACACACATGTGACATTTCACTGGGCACATATGTGACATATAACTTCACATACACATGACATCTCACTGGGCACACATGTGACATATAACTTCACACACATGTGACATCTCACTGGACACATATGCGACATATAACTTCACATACATGTGACATCTCACTGGGCACACATGTGACATATAACTTCACAGACACGTGACATATCACTGGACACACATGTGGCATCGTACCGGACGCAAATGTGACACCTCACTGGACACATAAGTGACATATAAATTCACACACATGTGACAATTCACTGGGCATATAAGTGAAGTATAACTTCACACATATGTGACATCTCACTGCGAACATATGTGACATATAACTTCACACATATGTGACATATAACTTCACACATATGTGACATAAATCTTCACACACATGTGACATCTCACTGGGCACACATGTGACATATAACTTCACACACATGTGACAACTCACTGGACATAAAAGTGAAGTATAACTTCACACACATGTGACATCTAACTGGACATAAAAGTGAAGCATAACTTCACACACATGTGACATCTCACTGGGCACATATGTGACATATAACTTCACACATATGTGACATATAACTTCACACATATGTGACATAAATCTTCACACACATGTGACATCTCACTATGCACACATGTGGCATCTTACCGGACCCAAATGTGACACCTCACTGGACACATAAGTGACATATAACTTCACACACATGTGACATCTCACTGGGCACATGTGTGGCATATAACTTCACACACATGTGACATCTCACTGGGCACATATGTGGCATATAACTTCACACACATGTGACATATAACTTCACACACATGTGACATATAACTTCACACAAATGGACATCTCATTGGACACATATGTGAGATATAACTTCACACACATGTGACATATAACTTCACACACATGTGACATATAACTTCACACATGTGATATCTCACTGGGCACATATGTGACATATAACTTCACACACATGTGACATATAACTTCACACATATGTGACAAATCAAATCAAATCAAATCAACTTTATTAGGGTCACAAATTGGGCGCGCAGGCCCGTCTTACATTCGGCCCTTCCAATAACTCGTCTTTCGTTCATCAAGAGCATTATACATTTACATAGGAAGAAAAATAAACATTGTGAAATGAATGTTGTAAACATAAACAAGGCTAAACATGGAGAAAATATGTACATAAAAAGTATGTGACGTAAAAGTAGTGATGCCAGCGTGCCCCACACACACACACACACACACAACAAACATGCACACACTCTCTCTCTCTCTCTCTCTCTCTCTCTCTCTCATTCACTCTCACTCTCACTCATTCCCTCTCACTCATTCACTCACACACACACTCTCACTCATTCACTCTCCCGCTCACTCATTCACTCTCCCGCTCCCTCATTCACTCTCACGCTCACTCATTCTGTCTCTCCCGCTCACTCATTCACTCTCCTGCTCACTCATTCACTCTCCCGCTCACTCATTCACTCTCAAGCTCACTCATTCACTCTCCCGCTCACTCATTCACTCTCACTCATTCTGTCTCTCCCGCTCACTCATTCACTCTCCCGCTCACTCATTCACTCTCCCGCTCACTCATTCACTCTCACGCTCACTCATTCACTCTCCCGCTCACTCATTCACTCTCACTTATTCACTCTCACGCTCACTCATTCACTCTCACGCTCACTCATTCACTGTCCCGCTCACTCATTCACTCTGCCGCTTACTCATTCACTCTCACGTTCACTCATTTACTCTCACGCTCACTCATTCACTCTCACGCTCAATCATTCACTCTCCCGCTCACTGATTCACTCTCACGCTCACTCATTCCTTCTCACGCTCACTCATTTCTTCTCACGCACACTCATTCACTCTCACGCTTACTCATTCACTCTCACCTCACGCATTCACTCTCACGCTCACTCATTCAATCTCACGCTCACTCATTCACTCTCCCGCTCACTCATTCACTCTCCCGCTCACTCATTCACTCTCCCGCTCACTCATTCACTCTCCCGCTCACTCATTCACTCTCCCGCTCAATCATTCACTCTCCCGCTCACTCATTCACTCTCACGCTCACTCATTCACTCTCACGCTCACTCATTCACTCTCACGCTCACTCATTCACTCTCACGCTCACTCATTCACTCTCACTCATTCACACACACACACACACACTCTCACTCATTCACTCTCCCGCTCACTCATTCACCCTCACGCTCATTCATTCACTCTCACGCTCACTCATTCACTCTCCCGCTCACTCATTCACCCTCACGCTCACTCATTCACTCTCACACTGACTCATTCACTCTCCCGCTCACTCATTCACTCTCACTCCTTCACTCTCCCGCTCACTCATTCACTCTCACGCTCAATCATTCACTCTCCCGCTCACTCATTCACTCTCACGCTCACTTATTCACTCTCACTCATTCATTCTCACGCTCACTCATTCACTCTCACTCATTCTGTCTCTCATTCACACTCACTCACTCTCTCACTCAAACTACAGTAATGAACATAAGTTTAGATTATACATGATAAAATCAAGTGGTATTTAACTGATAATATGACAGATGAGAATACACAAACATATGGATTTGCGTGTTACATAACATGCGTGTTACATGACATACATCTGTTCAGCCCTCTCTCTCTCTCTCTCTCTCTTCTCTCTCTCTCTCTCTCTCTCTCTCTCTCTCTCTCTCTCTCTCTCTGTATCCTTTCATATACACACACTCACACGCATGCGTACGCTCACACACACACACACACACACACTCTCTCTCTCACTCTCTCTCATTCACTCACACATACACGCTCTCACTCATTCACTCTCCCGCTAACTCATTCACTCTCACGCTCACTCATTCACTCTCCCGCTCAATCATTCACTCTCCCGCTCACTCATTCTCTCTCACGCTCACTCATTCACTCTCACGCTCACTCATTCACTCTCACGCTCACTCATTCACTCTCACACTCAATCATTCACTCTCCCGCTCACTCATTCACTCTCACGCTCACTCATTCACTCTCACGCTCACTCATTCACTCTCCCGCTCACTCATTCACTCTCCCGCTCCCTCATTCACTCTCCCGCTCACTCATTCACTCTCCCGCTCACTCATTCACTCTCACGCTCACTCATTCACTCTCACGCTCACTCATTCACTCTCACTCATTCACTCACACACACACACACACTCTCACTCATTCACTCTCCCGCTCACTCATTCGCTCTCACGCTCACTCATTCACTCTTCCCCTCACTCATTCACCCTCACGCTAACTCATTCACTCTCCCGCTCACTCATTCACCCTGACTCTCACTCATTCACTCTCACTCATTCACTCTCCCGCTCACTCATTCACTCTCCCGCTCACTCATTCACTCTCACGCTCAATCATGACATATAACTTCACACAAATGTGACATATAACTTCACACACATGTGACATATAACTTCACACACATGTGACATATAACGTCACACACATGTGACATCTCACAATGTGACCTCACTGGACACATGTGGCATCTTACTGGACACAAATGTGACACCTCACTGGGAAAACATGTGGCAACTCACTGGGCACACATGTGACACCTCACTGGGAAAACATGTGGCAACTCACTGGGTACACATGTTACATCTCACTGGACACAATTACGATATAATGGATGTCTTCAGATTTGACATTTATAGTGCGGCTTGCTCTAATCTGCCAGCTGTTGTGTAGATTGGAGAGAATGACACAAGATTGGTACAATTATGTTCAGCGATATTACCACCCGCTGACAAGTAATTGTATTCTTGCTATTATCTGTCATCATGAGTGACGGAACCATGTGCGGTTTATCAGTTCAAATGATCAGCAGTTATGCAAACAATTATGATGGGATGTGTGAACATGGCATTGTGATCTTGTCGAAGGAAACAACGGTAGCATATTTGTGTTAGCTTGTGTGAGAGCCACTGTATTTTCTTGTAACTGCTTGAGAAGAAAAGTAATGGCAGACAGAACAAAATAGCAAAAGACAGAAAGACCTGCAGGCAGACAGACATTCCTGCAGGCAGACAAACAGACAAACTGAATAACAGGCAAATTATTTATTATTTTCTTATTTTCCATGTAATTCTGTCAGTTGTCACTAAAATTCCAAGTTTATTTATTTATCCTCAAAATGTGCACAACGAATCTTGACTGTCTCCGTCTGAGTTGTCGAAACAACTTATGTTTTTCATTTGTTTCTTGTAGGAGTAGCTCATTATTATTTGTTTCTGTTTGTTCCTGATATTCTTTGGCTTTTGTTTAGAAAACATATTTATACTGCCATTAGATATTTCCTATCGTGTCTGCTCATTGTCCACGCTTCACAGTCGACCACTCGTTTTCTTATTACATTTGACATCTTGCCATTGGTCAGTATGATTTTAATCTTGAAGAAGCCTAAAATGCAGTCGTCAAGCAGAGTTGCTATTGGACGTGTGTAATTTACTGGACATATTTACGTTCGGTAGTTTGCCATTGCTTTCTGAACGAGGAGTCAACGACAAGTCCAGTTGACCGGCTTGTGACACAACCTCACTATCACCGCCACTAGAGGATGTTTAAGATCGGTGGCTGTAAACCTCTCGGCAACAACGGCTTCTGTACTCAAGATTCAGGATTTGTATCTAATGATATCACACGCCTCACCCCCGCCCCCTCGCCTCCCCACAAATCCTCATCTCGTGGGTAGAGAGATTTCAGTTGATTTCAGCTAAGAAACGACATCACAGCACACCACACATTCATATACGAGCTCCGTCCCCTCGTTGAATAGCCAGAGAAGAGCCATACTGCTAATCGTTCCTACTGCCATCTGATTGAAAGTTCTCCTGGCTTTCCCTCTCAGTTTTGAGATTCAATCAAGCAAGTTGAGTTGAGTTGAGTTAAGAACCGACATTACTGCACTCATGACATTTCCATACGTGCTCCGTCCACTCGTTCAACAGCCAGCGAAATGTCATACTACGAATCGTTTTCATCGCTATCTAATTAAAAGTGCTCCTGGTCTTCCCTCTCAATTTTGAGATTCTTCCAGAACCCCTGCCGTTCCCCTGCAACCTCATTATTTCCACATATGGGTTCTCGATCTGTTCATCCACCTTCTCTACCTGGTCCCACAAGCGCAGGACCACGTCCCCCTTGTCCATAGGAAATCTACCACCAAGAGGTGCATTCCCTGCTAGCCTATCAGCCTGTTCATTCCTCCGCACCCCCGCATGGCCAGGGCAAGATATCCATACAGCTCCCAAAATATGTGACCTTTGAAGTGACTATAGCCATTCTACACGAAACATTCCTTTCTCCACCTTACTAAGCATACCCTTTACATCCGTAATGAACACGTGTGTTGCAGTAGTCTCCTCAAGCCAACGGAATGCTGCTGTTACTGCCTCCACCTCCATTCTCATACTGGAGGTCGTAGTCTCATATGCCAGACTCTCATTTTTCAAGTCTCGTCCCTTAGCCTTTGCAATAAAACCCCAACCACTACGTCTGTTCCTCACCACTGATCTATCGGTTTAGATGACTGTCACCTTGATGTGTGTTACTCTGGATCAGCGGTTGCACTTCAAACTCAGTGCGGCCCGCTGCCCATTCTCTGCACCCAGTGTTATTATTACATTGTGCCAGTCCGTCATGTCTTCCAGAACTTCAACCCTCTCTTTTTCACCATTGATGGTCTCTAGATCACACACCTGACTTATATAAAGTTCCGCATGTGCCATCCATGACCTGCCTTGTCTTAGTCTATGACCCTTGACTATATCAATAGCTGCATGCAGCGGGTGATCCTTATCTGCAGTAACTCTCAGGTACCATTTGGCCTGAAGGACCCTATGCCTATCCGTCATTGTTGGTAGCGTGAGGATATGCCTCATGCATATAATTGGTGTGTCCTTTGTGCACCCCAGGATTAACCCCATGGCAGCATTCTGTATGCGCTCCAACCTTTCAAGCTGGTTCTTCGATACTGTCAGCACCCCCCAAACCATACTCAATGACAGAAATAATTAACTGCTGAAAGAGCCTGTACAGCATCCTCTGATCTAACCCGGTTGCTGCCATAGCCCTCAATGCACTAAGTCCCCTACTAGCCTTCACCACCAAAGCTTCCACATGATCCTTAAAAGGCAAACACCTGTCAAAGGTGATACCAAGTACTTCAACTTACTCTCTCGACTAAGAGGACATCCATTCAACATAATACATGGGACGTCTGCCGTGACGATCTGGTTATCCAAGGAGTACCACACAACCCTTGCCTTGTCTGAGTTTATAATGGCCCCTGCGTCCCTGCACCACTCCGCCACCCTGTCTACCGCCACCTGTAAGTCTTTCGCCAGACTGGCCCTGTCTCTGCTCTGTCTGTACACCAGCACATCATCTGCAGATGTCAAGATTCTACCCACACCTGGTGTCTCAATAGCTGCGATTTTGCTGGTGTAGTCATTAAAGAGCACTGGGGACAAGGCAGATCCCTGCGGCAACCCAGGTGTAATAGTACATGGGTCAGAAGTCCAGGAACCCATGCGCAGTGCAACCTTGCGCTCATAAAGGACTGCCGCAACTCATCTAACAAGGCAAGGGCAGACCTCCATGTCCAACAGTGTGTGTATTAACCGATCATACCTAATCCTGTTATACGCATCCTCCAGATCAAGAGCTACCGCCACTGTCTCCTATTTATCCTGGAAGCCCTCGTAGACATCAAATGCAAAAGTTGCAGCATTGGCCCAGGTGTCCTTTTCCGGCCGGTAGCTTTCGAGTCCTTGGGGAAGCAGATTCCAACTTTCCAAATGTTGCTGGAGCCTGCTTGCTACTATTTTTTCGAGGACTTTGCCATACGTGTTTTTCAGGGTTATGATTCGGTATCCATTAAGTCTGGAGTGATCCTTACCTAGCTTTAGGAGGGGGACCAGGTAGCTATGGAGCCAATCGTGGGGTATTTCCGCAGTATTGATGCTTAGGTTGAAACAAAGAGCCATCTCCTCCAAGTCCCCATTATTTATGTTCCTCACATGGGAGTACCTCACTCCCTCCGGACCTGGTGCTGTGTCTTTAGCCCACTTCAGTACACGTCTAATGTCCTCCACTTTACTCTCTGTCAACAACCTGGATTCACACAAGCATGCAGTCACTTCATTCGTACCTCACGATCTCAAACTCGTTTTGTACAAATGGCATCTATTGAATCTGGATGTATTCTGCACAATATACAGCTCGCTTCTCGAGCACACATCAATTGCATTCATTAATCAAATACATTTTTCTACTATCAAATACATTCTTCTAACATCAAATACATTCTTCACACTCGCTATGTCTAACTGCGTCCTGGCGAAAC
This sequence comes from Cepaea nemoralis, assembly GCA_014155875.1. Taxonomy (NCBI): domain Eukaryota; kingdom Metazoa; phylum Mollusca; class Gastropoda; order Stylommatophora; family Helicidae; genus Cepaea; species Cepaea nemoralis. The sequence continues at coordinate 282,018 of JACEFZ010011757.1, read as the reverse complement.
TACACAGTAGCCAGAGTAAACACACGTCTTGTCGCTCTAACTGTCAAGTCCCGTCTGTCTGAGTTTACAGGTCTAGCTCAGCCGCTGGTCCTTAGACCTCGTGCGGCTAGCAGTGCTACGTGACGTAGCACGGAGTTCAATAGTCCAGTACTCGTTGACCTATAGCTGTACTATCGTTCCTTCTGTTTACGGGTAGTTCCCCGTGGTTAACGTACTCTGTCCTATCTTGGGAGTTGATCCCCGTTCTGTCCTAGAAGGTACTAGCTATGACACGTGCGTGTCCTGTCTATGTCCTGTCCTAGAACTGTTTGGAGTTCTACCTCCTCCTACTGTCTCTCTCTATCTAGTCTCTTGTACAGGTCCTTTTCTATGCCCTGTCTCTGTCCTTTCCTTTCTTCTGTCTTTGTCCTACTTCTGTCTATACATCCAGCTCCTTGACACTCTCACAGTCCTCCTTCCTTGTGACCCATGACAAGGCTTCACTGACGTTATCTCTAATAGCCCTATCTTGCTGATCCGTCTGTTTTAAAAATCGCGCAAGAAGAGCCTCCCCTTTATCCTTGTCAGTTGTCATAGGTCGGTTGTTATCATCATAAACGGTACCATGTGTACCAGGCATCACCTGTCTTTTCATCTGCCTATGCAGCCTCCAGAATTTTCCCAATGTCACATCCCCACCGACTTAATTGAAAAAACTGTTCCCACTTAATCCTTTTTGCCTCAGCTGCCTGGAGTTTAACATCCTGCACTTTTACTTTGTTATACCTTTCAGCGTCTTCAAATTCTGGGTAAACTGAATTGGTTGCTCTCCACACCCTCTGCCAACTCCTTATGGTCGCCCTCTTTTCCCTCCATGAATTCTCGACCTCTGGTGTCCACCATGGTGGTTGGGTAAAGATTCTTCTTGTTGGTTTAGATCTTCCCTGTGATCTAAGGCGCCCCAAGAGCGAAGAGTGGTCGCGATCATAACTGAATGTCCTGCGAGCTCTTATAGTCCTAACTGTGCTGGACTTAGATATCAGCACAGAACAGGGGAGGTGGTCACTTCCATGGTCTCCAAGGACGCTCCATTTCATATCTGATGCTGCCTCTTGGGATACAAGCGCCAGGTCGAAGGCCGTGTCAGGGTTCCCCGGTCTCATTGCACGCCTAGTGGGTGTCCCGATATTTAGACAGACAACATCCATCTCAAGCAAGGCCTCAGCAAGAGCTGTAACCTGCCTGTTCTCTCCCGACCTGTCACGTTCCTTGGCGCGGGTGTTGAAATCACCACATATCAGATACCTGGTACCTAGGGTGTCCACTGAACCTTTCAACCAGTCCCAACTATCTCTGCTTATGCAAGATTCCCAACTTACATATATATTTATCAGGTTCCAGTTGTATCGGCCGATTTATATCCGTATTCCCTGCACCTCTTTACTCTCCTGATTCCACCCACTCACATCCAGTATTAAATGCTGTAAACCGTCCTTGACCACCAGAGCCTGCCCATGTCTTCCCTGCCCAGTTCGGTTGATGTAACATGTATAGCCATGGCACTTAAAAGAGTTCGTATTCAGTTCTTGTAACATCAGGACATTCAAATCCTAGACCAGTTTCTCCAGTATTGGTCCTCGTTGCTTTTCACTACGGCAATCCCGGAGAAGGCGAGTAGTGCTGCCATAGATGCCAGGGAGAACACACGGTCAAACGACTGTGCATGGTGACAGTCAGGCGGGAGATGCACCACACAATGTCGAGGTCAACAGATTTACCGGACTGGAGAGAACAGAAGTTTTGGAGACACTCAAGCAGGTCGTCCATCCAGCCCACAACGGGGAAGTCCGGGAGGCAAACGCTGAGGAAACTTTGAACAGTGACAACAATAAACGAAGGGGAACACAACAGATGTCCTGAAGCAGTACAAGGACGCTGATATTCGTACCCTGAATCCAGCAACCATAATGATGACGAAAACAACCCACTTCATGAAGATTTGTGTCCGTGTTATTCCATTCTGGCTAGCTAATCAGTCTTCATTCCCTGGAAAGGTTAACCCAGTCAACAAATGCCTGCAGATGTCGGATGTGTCGGCCTAACGGCGCAAGAACACAGCTCTGCTGTAAACAGGCACAACGCAATCACGTCTGAAAAAAAAATTCTCCGGATGAACGCAGAAGTCTTCATTCTGCTTGTGGCTTTCTTGAGTATCTTTAGTCATTGTCTTTATTGTTCTTGTAGCATTCTTGTGTATCTTGGAAAACCAGACAACATTTCAAACAAAATGTTTATAAAATACCATCGAAGACATTGGAACACAACAAGAGAGACCTCTGACAAGGGTTCATGTATCTCAATCTGATCTGGACCTTCCTGCCATCAAAGGAAAGTATCGCAAACTATATAAACAATCCCTCAGAGAAGACATGGAGGAAGAGACCAGTGGAGACTATCAGAAAACCTTATTGAGAATAATTGATAAGGTCGGTGAAACTGATCCTGAGACTGATGAAGATGACAATGATACCCCGGCAACAGAACCGGATAAGAAAGATGAACTGGGTGAAGATTCAAAACGTTTGTACCAGGCCATGCGCAAAGCTGGTACATATGAAGACTCAGTTATCGGTATCATTGTCAAGAACTCCAATTCTGACAGACGGAAACTCAAGCAGAGGTACCAGGAACTGTATAACCAGGATCTGATCAAAGACTTGAAATCTGAGCTGAGGGGGGATTCCGAACAAGCTCTCCTGGCCTTAATGAAACAACCTGCTGAGTTTGACGCTTATTGTCTGCATGAAACTGTCAATGATGCCAACAGATATGATTCCTTCCTGATTGGCTCTATTTGCTCAAAGAACAAAAAACAAAATTGAGCTTCGGAATGTCAAAGATATATATATATATATATATATATATATATATATATATATATATATATATATATATATATATATATATATATATATATATATATACGCATAAAAGAACGATCTGGAACTGGACATTGTCATGACCACTAATGGAGATATCAGAGAGCTTCTACTGCAAATGGTCAGTGGCAGGAGAGAACATAACCCAATGGATCAGGCTACTTTTAGCATTTATTGCAACATCCCATGATGAATTAAATATGAAAGTCTCCTTGTCAAATGCTCGTCCATCTACTGATAAACAACCAGTTATTCTTTGAAACATGATCGTTGACATAGCAGATTGACCATTATACCACCTTCATGGAATATCCATCCACTGGACGCATGTCATAAGGAAACTCCTTAATTGGCACATTCTTGTCCCCAAGGATATTTTGTGTATGTGGCTATATGAATTCCTCTATCATCAATGATTACTACCACCGTAAAGTGTATGACATTAAGTCCCTAATACATCGTGATAATCAAACCTGGTCATATCAAACAAACAACTGCTGGTTCTCCAACGAGTAAATATGACCTCCATGTTTGAGGAATTTGTCTAGATTGAATGTCTAAATATCATGATCAATTAATGTTATGAGTGGCTGTCAACTACATGATTCAGTGATGATGCATCTCTATATGTCTAAAGTAGCATTTATATGACTTACATGTTCAGGCAGCGCTCAACATCTGTTCAGTTTTCTGCTATGTAATTTACCCAGGCATTATCATGTTGTTGCCTCAGCACTACAGAGCTCAACGTATGAAGTCAGCCAGATTACTGATGTCGTAACTGCTTTGTTTGGGGCTCGACTATCTACCTGCGAGAGCTATTTTTCCATTGTTTAGTGACATTAAACTACGTAGTATATACTGTTTGATATATATTGTATGTAGTATGTACTATTTGCGGGAGTTATTTTTCCGTTGTGTAGTGACTTTAACTATGTAGTATATACTGTTTGATATATATTTTATGTAGTATATACTGTCTGATATATATTGTATGACATCCCTGTATCCATGTATCTACTGTGTTCGCCAGAAATGAGGCATTGGAACCTCTTGCCCCCGGGTAGATTGGGCCCGTTAGCTATTACAGCGGCCTATCTAGGAGATGGAAAACTCCGATAATAAACACCCAAGTTTAAGGTGGACCGACGTGCCGAGGACTGAATGGCCACGGGTGGGCTGGTCGTGAACGTGGAACGTCTGGTATGCGGGTGGGGCGGCGCCAGGCGTATGGACTCCTGAGGGACATCCCATGCCCCTTCCCTAGCAGGCAGGCTCTACTAGGGTGACCAATTATATCCTGCCGTCATATCTAATCAACTATGAATAATACAAAGAATTATCGCCGAAGCAACGGAGTACGTGCTTTGTGCTCGATACCTTTGACAACAGCCAGCGCGGAGAGAAGAAGAGGTAGGGGAGAGGGAGGAAAGAAAAGGAAGAAGAAGGCTGGACCCAGGAGGGATAGAAGGAAAACGGATCGTCTGGGAATCAAAAACGTGTCAGAGAAATAAACCTGTTATCTACTGCCTATAGTACCTTGCGGTGTAGGACAAGGGGAGTCTTGAGCCTGAGGAAATACGGCCGCCGCATTCTTCCGTCGAATGCTAATAACATCATGGACGGATAGGATAGTTAACATAATCTCTAGAAAAAAAAGAATTAAAAATACAAACATAATAGTCACTTGCATAAGCAAGCAGACAGCCACATTTACTGGGCACGTCATGCGAAAGGGTTCGAACACATGACTACTGAACCAGTAAGCGTGTGACTGTAGGGCCATGGAAACTGTTGCTAGCTTTACGGCCATCTCTGCAGGCTAAAGTAATAATGGTGACAATTATAACAATTTCCTACAGACTTAAATAATAACGGTGACAAAGATAACAATTCTCTGCAGGCTACAGTAATAACGGTGACAAATATAACAATTATCTGCAGGCTAAAGTAATAACGGTTACAAATATAACAATTCCCTACAGGCTTAAATAATAACGGTGACAAATAAAACAATTCTCTGGGCAAACTGCTATATTCGATATATGTGGATTTGACTTGCTCACAGCTGCCAGCAGTTGTCTACATTACAGAGAATTATACAAAACTGCTACCTCTCGTCGCAATAATGATTACCACCCGCTGAAGAGTATTTGTATTCATGCACCAACTATTATCTGTCATCTTGAATGTTTAGCCCAGAAAAGGGCTTACCAATTCAAATTATTAATAATCATGTATATGATTATAGTTAAATGTACTGACATTGAATAATTATGGTATCCCGTGAAGGTCATCAACACAAGATTCTACCAAGGCCATCAGTATTGCTAATGGAGACAGTGACCTTAAAGTCCCTGGTCGTACTGATGCTCCATAACGTCATATGGTTGATTTAGAACATCTTTGTGTCCTCTCAGACCGTTAAATATATAATGTCATCTATCTGTATGGGCTGGTCATTTAACTAGTATACCAGATCACAGGCTCCCTAAAGGAATTTTCTACGGCGAGCTGCGTTATGGTAAACGCTCCCAAGGCGGCCAGAGGAAACGCGTTAAAGACACTGAAAATTTCACTGAAAGCTTTTTGAATTCACCTGGACACCTGGGAGACTGCTCCTAAAGACCGTAATTCGTGGCGTACATCATTACATAAGGGTTGCAGTTACTTGTGAAGCAACCAGGACTGCAAGAGCTGTGAAGAAAAGACTGGACAGATATACCACTGCAGGAGATCTTCCTTCTGGAACGTCAAGCACTCTTTGCCCACATTATCAAAGAACATTTCGAGCCAAAATAGACCTCATCAGCCATCTTAGAACTCACGGCTCCATACTTTAAACCACACTGGATGAAATTAGTGGTCATCATCATACTTGATGGACGAACAACATAATATATATATATATATATATATATATATATATATATATATATATATATATATATATATATATATATATATATATATATATATATATATATTATGTTGTTCGTCCATCAAGTATATATATATATATATGTCAGCGACTTGTGCGCTGCAGATTCTCAAGACTCCCCTACTTTCGCACCGCACGAAATAACAACTCGTGACATTTGCGAAAGGAATGCAATTTATTCAGAGCCGACATTTGAATGGCTCGACGAGCGTTGTACTTCATCATCATATACAACATGAATGCATTAACGTGATGATAGATGATGCTAGTATTTCACAATCTAAATGAACAGCCCTATGTTTGCCTATTGCCTAGAAACTATAGCGTTGGTCAAGGATACGTCTGCTCTCTCTACCGTCTCCAGTCAGTCTGTCCACATGCTACACATTGCGTGGACAAGCACGGACACTCTCCTCCGTGCAGTAGCTATTATTGCGTGCATGGTCTTGCCAGCACGCTGGCTTGTGAGTTCGAGTAACCTGGCACTTCACGGTTACTCGTAAGGACAAGCTTGGGGAAAGCCCTCGCTCAGCTGTACTCGTTTACCTCTGGTCTGACACAAATGTGTCTCCTAGTGAGGCTATTAATAGTACTCGGTGTCTCTCCTGTCTGGTGTCACCCTACTAAACTATTGTTAACTAATATCGCCTTTGTAAGGAATTATTGGAGATCCTGACAGGGTCCCCTCGTCTCTGGGAAGTGTTACTTTCCTTTTACTTATGTTTGTAACACTTCTTGGTCACAAAAAAAATTGGTTGCTCCAATTTTGTCAGATCTCCAATAAGTTATAACTTTCTAGTTTGGGGATAGAACGACTGTCTTCTACCTTCATTCACAGTGTTTTATCTTTTCACTTGGCTAATTCAGTAGCCCATGTATCAGTATAGTTGGTTCTATAGATATCTTTGGGATTGGTAGTGAACCGGAAACCGTTGTCTTATGACTTATGTCCTGGCTTCTGTCGTTTGACCCTATGTCTTTTGACTTTCACCTATTGACTTCCGTCTTGACCTGTTCCTCCAATTGCCCGAAATGACAACCCACACACAAGTTGACTCTATTCTGAGTACAACACATGAGCACACAGTGTTCATGCTCCCATTAATATCCCCTCCAACTCTATACACACAGCTCTACTGTTCACCTTCTCACTTCCGCATGTGAAAAGCTATATTCACTGTTACAGTTAGGTTTCTAATAAGTTATTGTGTCCCCTGAATTTAAAGTTGTTGTTCTTTCAAATGGATGGTGTGTGCAACTTTTATGTGTTCGTTTTCCTGTTTGTTTGCGTGTTTTCTAATAAACTACAATGTACTTAACTCTCTAACATGTGTATGCGTTAGTGTACTAAATGTGTGTGTTCCTTCGAGCGCCGCAAATCGGTTTATTGTGGTTACAAACGGTCGTTATTATTATTTGTGACCACAATTCCGCTTTCTGAAGCTCAAAGTACATTCCCTATATACTCTACTAAAGTATGGCTGTAACACACATAAAAAAACTCGACAACACATTGGATACACAGATGACACAGACAAGTCAAATAAGACGTTTGCAGCGGTGGAATTTGTTTCCCTCTGTCTCTCTTTCTCGCTCTCTTTCTCTCAATGTTTACTAAGTTTTTGCATTCTCCCCTCGCATTTACTCTTCTTACATACATCTTTCATTCACTTTCATACCTTCTTTCACTCAAATATTCTCTCGTCATTAAAATATGTTTCATAGCATCAAATACATAAACATTATATATATACACTAAACGATTGGCTGAATTTTAACAGTAATCACGCCAAATGACTGTGCGTTTTGTTTGCACGCGTCATGTCTGTACATAATATACATAGTTATGAGGATGGTTTGTTACCGATCCTGTCATAGTAACTTACTAATAATTTGGTGTGCTGACCTAAATTACCCTAAAGGGAAATAATCTAATACTACTTTCATTTAAGAAAAATGGGTTAATTACCTTAAAGTGTTATTTATGAAAAAGATGATATTAATTCCTAAATGGTTGGGTTAGTTTGGAAATGATATTTTAGATAAATGGATGTATAAATGATTATAATTATATGGTAATAACTAATATAATATCTAACAATTGTATTTCTATAATTGGTGTTCTAATAACTAGGTTATTAATTAAATGATGGTGATTTCTAACTAACAAATAAGAAAATAAAGTTATATATGCATTTAAACAATTTGGACTTGAATAATTAATAGAAAAATGTTATAGGTACTGTTCATAAAATAATAATATACATATATCACAGTTACATTTCTATATCTAATTACACTAATTCGATCGTCCTCCTCTGCGTTGTGAAGATGGAGCAATACTCTTTGTAGACTATTCTAACATAGTTCATTCCGGCAAAGTCTCTTATGCTCTCCTTCAAGGATAGTGTATAAATATAGTTGCCTACTATCTTATGTAGGTTCATAGTTAACACCTGAATGTTATTCTAGCTTATGTGTGTGTCAGCGCATGTTAATTCTGCAATTCGGGGTCTTGACGTTGGTCCACTATATTCTGCGTCTGTTTGTTACACTTCTCATAGCACTGTTATATTCACACAGGTTATATATCTGGCGATGATAACGCACTTACGACATGTCTTAATCACCACATACGGCACTGAGTTATGTAACATTACAGTGTCACTGTTTCTGGTGGTGTATGGTCGATCCCTTCCTGCAAATCAGGTATTTGAATGGATGATGGACGACTCAAAATGTCTGCCACCGTATTTAATCTCCCTTTTAAGTGCTGGATAGTAAAATTGTAATTTTGGAGAATCAAAGCCCACCTGTAAATTCTATTGTTGGTAGGATGTCCAGACTGCATCACAGACAACGGAGAGTTATCGGATTGGATTACAAACTGTGCTCCTGCCAAAAATCTATGAAACTTTCTCACGCAATAGATCAAACTGAGGCCCTCCAATTCTGATGCTGAGTATTTTGATTCAGCAGGAGTAATCTTGCGACTTACGTACATTACGGGGTGGAACGTCCCGTCGTAGAACTGTCCTAGTATTCCAGATATGGATATGGCACTCGCATCTGTGCGTAAGAAATAAGTGAGTTTTGGGATTAGGCATACGAAGATAGGTGGAAAAGCTGGAAAAAGATGTTTCAATTTTGATAACGCACTAATTAATCCTGCATCTTTTACAGATAACTTAGCCGAAGCTTTTAAGATGTTAGAAAAAACACTGGTGATTTCCGCCAGATTCGGAATGAATTTACTATAGTAGTTTACCAGACCCAGTAAACTTCGGACCTGTTTCTTGGTCAGTTGGCATTGTTAAATTCAGAATCTTAGTGACGATTCTGTCATCAGTTTTCAATTGGCCCCTGCAGATGGTATGACCCAGGAAGTCAATTCGTTCCATGCCCAACTCTACTTTGGACGGCTTCGCTGTGAGCCCAAATCAATCGCAACCTGTCGAAGACTTGTCGACAGTTTCAGTAAGGTGTTTTGTCCTGTCTTCGTATGACTGCATATGTTATTTATATCCGTCGAAATACTGGTCGCAGGTGAATCTACCGTAGGAAGTGGTAATTTCATCTTGTCCTCGTGTGTCTCGTACAATATTGTTGTGGTGCTAGCTGTGTGTGCTGTTATCTGGCTAAGTGTATTTGCGTTGTCGCTGTCGTGTGTCGCCCTATCTAGTGAAGTTGTGTTGTGTATGTCTGTCGTCTCATTGCTTGGTGGTGGTGCAATTTGTTCGTCTGTCTGCTGTTCTTGTCGTAAAAAGTATGGTTTCAGTATGTTGATATGAAATATCTCTAAGTGTCCTTTTATCGATATTTCATGATCGCCATCTGATATTTTATGTTCAACGATGAGAGGCTCTTGCCAAGATATTAATGACATATTATGTTTCTCAGGTAGTCGAATCACAACCTTCTGGTTTGGTTTAAGGTGAATCGTTTTCGCACCCTTATTTGGATAGTTGTGGTTTCCATTACTCGACACCTGCATTAGGGGTCCAGCAATATCGACCGCTATACTATCAAGTGGTCTAGATGCTATTACTGACCCTTGCACTTCGGCCTTTACATGATTTTTCTTTCGTACACGATGTTGACAAACAGTACAAGAGCGACAGAAAGATTTTATGTCCGAACTGAATTTCGGCCAGTAAAATTGTGATAGAATTCTGGCTCGCGTTTTATGATAGCCCAAATGTTCAGCAAACGGTGATTCATGTGCGCTTTTTAGCACATTTTGTCGGTATGTTATAGGTAACACCGTCTGCTGAATTTCATGGTTATTATATGTATAATAACGCATGAGAATTCCGTTAACCTTTTTAAAGTACCAGGAAGAGTTTTTAGAAACTTTCTTTCGCTCACACAACAGTTAAAATATGGTGTGATTGTTTGGTCGGTGCTTTGTGCCTCGATCAACTTTTGTCGAGTAGTGTTCGTATCTGCACCACTTGGTGTTAATAGCTGTAGCGTTTCATTTTGTAAGTCAGTATAATTTGTTTCTGTATCTGACTTAGTTACAGCGTTGGCCATGTGTGTCTCTTTCCAGGTTTTTATGTTGTCGTCTGTACATTCTTTCAATGCATCTAGGCATCCCAAAATAAGATCCGTACATGGATCTTGGAGGATAGCGCACGTAAATGTGCCGGTAAGGAACGGGGTATTGATATGCGCTTTTGCCAGTGGGTATTTCTCGATGGTTCCAGAGAAAGTACGGCATTTGACAAATTCACCCGTATAATCTTCTGGTCTAGCAAATTCTCTCCTTAACCCCAGTATAGTGCTCCCGCTATCAACTAAGCATTGGCATGGTTGCCCATTGACCAGTGCATCGTAGAACTTAAGTTTACCTCTGGAGGCACATGCTGCGTTAGCTTCTTCATTTGAACATGATATTACGTGTCCACATTTTAATCTCCCATCAGCATGAAACTGATGGCATACTTTACATTTCTTAAAGTCTAAAATATCGGTTGCTAATGATACACTCTGACATTCATTCGTTGGCAACACATTCACAAGTTCTGGATCTATGTCACTATCATCGTCTGATGATGTATCGATGAGTGCTGCATTGTTTGCCTTCATTCTCTGTCTCCCAAGACACCTGTTGCTATAGTGGCCATAACTTGAACAAAAATAACATTTTACAGCACGTTTAAAGGATGATCTTCTGCTTTCTTGCTTCTTTAACACTGCTTCTAGATGTGATGGATATGTGGGGTTCTTATCACACATCGAATAAGCCGGATGAAAAAGATTGCAATAATTACATCGAGGTGGTTTCTGATATGGTTTGTCCTTTTTACGGTAATCTTTCTGGTTGTAGGATCTATCAGGAAATTTATCTGCAAAAGCTGTAATTTCTGTGTCATGTGATGTAGTTTTAAATATGTCCCGATTAGATGAAAAATAAGCTGACCCCCGTTTCTCTAATTGTTGAAGGGACTCAATATCTGACTGTTGTAAAAATTTTGCAAAAGGGGTAGGGACAGTAGCAATAACTTTGTCCATTACCATCAGCTCTTCTAGTTTTTCATAGCTGTTACCTACTTTAGCCGCTCTAGTCCACTTTTTAAATGTGCTCTGCACGTTAGAGATGTAGTCTAAAAAGGTTTCAGTTGCTTTTGGAGTAATCTGTGAGAATTGAATTTGGTACCCAGTAGCGTCCAAAAGTAAATGTTGCATTATCCTATCGTGCATGTATTGATAGTTGTTTCTAAGCTCTTTTGTTTGCTAGAGGCTATTTGTATGTTAGAATCTACCTCCATTTCCTTCATTTTTAGTCTAGTTTCTGAATCTACTTGTATCTGCTTTTGTTTTGTGGCTTTCTCTGCTTGTTTGCTAGCATGCTCTAAGTCTAACTGTTTCTGTTTGATAGCTTGATCCGACTCTAATTGTTTCTGTTTGGTAATTTGATCTAACTCTAATTGTTTCTGTTTGATAGCTTGATCCGACTCTAATTGTTTCTGTTTGGTAATTTGATCTAACTCTAATTGTTTCTGTTTGGTAACTTCCTCGACCTCTTTCATTTCTTTTTGATGTTGCCTTTCTAATGCTCTTTCATCTCTGTCAAGAGCAGCTTTTCTTTCTGTTTCTTCTCTCTGTACAGCAATTTTCCTTTCCGTTTCTTCTCTCTGTCGAGCTATTTCTTCTTTATATTTTTGATCAGCCCATTTTTCTAGCTTATCTCCAGTGTGGCCCATTGCGATGCCCGCCTGGATACATTCATTTAGTGACGCCATTTTGTGGCGTAATGTTAGTTCAAAATGATAATACAATAATATTCATATAATAGTTTATAATAATGTGTTAGTAAGTGTACATCTCTTACTGAAAAAGAAGATGCATGATTAAGTTAGTGCATACCAAAATATTCGGAACATATACTCATCTAATTCTTTGGAAAGTACGGTACTGGGATGTTCCACCGCTATCTTTCACACTTACACACTGGTTTGACTTGATCACACAAGGGCTGCTTCTGGTTAGTAGAGCAGCAAAAATTAGATACAAGCTTAAGTTGTCAATACAAGCTCATATTTCATCATATTTCATCAATTATTTCATATTCCATTAAGTTGTCAATACAATCTCAAATTTCATGCGAATGATGAATGGAAATGTGATAACTAGTGATAAATGGTATTAATGGATGAATGATATGATCGTCTGAATGATTGTTAGATGATAAGTGAGATGATTAGTCGTATGGCCGTCGATGTCGTCTTGTCTTCGCTGCTTGACTCTGGCGTAACTTCGTTCTAGGCTGCAGTTCGTCGCTAATCTATTTACTAACTTCGTAGAATGGTGACATTGATGGCTCTATCACATGCAATGAAATGTACACGGTGGTTACGATGGTAATGTTCACAGATGATTTTATACATTTCAATTGCTTTTAGTATAATAACACACTTTCTAAATTAAGATTTGTAGAATTTCACACTTTCGCGATTTAATTTGCTTCAATTGTGGTTGACATTTCACAAATTGCTGATCGTAAAGTTTATCACAACAAACAAAATTATTTATGGCATGTATAGAAACAAATTTGCATTACTTTGAAATATATGACAAAGCAATGATGTTGAATCGTGCAATGAACAGATGTTGTTTCAGACTTTTGTAATATCAATCGATAGCTAGCGTTCGTTCAGTGGTTTATCATACCACTTGCCTGCTGGCGTTAATTGTTGATTAATTTGTACACCAAATGCCTCCTATGACTGCTTAGAAGCGTTGCTTCACTGTAATCTGACAGCAATTGTGCTGCTAGCGTTGGTTCACTGTGTTCTGACACCAATTCGTGCTGCTAGCGTTGGTTCACTGTGTTCTGACACCAATTCGGGGTCTAGCCTGTCAGCGACTTGTGCGCTGCAGATTCTCAAGACTCCCCTACTTTCGCACCGCACGAAATAACAACTCGTGACATTTGCGAAAGGAATGCAATTTATTCAGAGCCGACATTTGAATGGCTCGACGAGCGTTGTACTTCATCATCATATACAACATGAATGCATTAACGTGATGATAGATGATGCTAGTATTTCACAATCTAAATGAACAGCCCTATGTTTGCCTATTGCCTAGAAACTATAGCGTTGGTCAAGGATACGTCTGCTCTCTCTACCGTCTCCAGTCAGTCTGTCCACACGCTACACATTGCGTGGACAAGCACGGACACTCTCCTCCGTGCAGTAGCTATTATTGCGCGCATGGTCTTGCCAGCACGCTGGCTTGTGAGTTCGAGTAACCTGGCACTTCACGGTTACTCGTAAGGACAAGCTTGGGGAAAGCCCTCGCTCAGCTGTACTCGTTTACCTCTGGTCTGACACCAATGTGTCTCCTAGTGAGGCTATTAATAGTACTCGGTGTCTCTCCTGTCTGGTGTCACCCTACTAGACTATTGTTAACTAATATCGCGTTTGTAAGGCCTTATTGGAGATCCTGACAATATATATATATATATATATATATATATATATATATATATATATATATATATATATATATATATAGGCTGGGTCGACCCAGGGATGCAGGTCCACATTCTAGTCTGGGTCGACCCAGGGATCCAGGTCCACATTTTAGGCGGGGTCGACCCAGGGTTCCAGGTCCACATTCTAGGGTGGGTCGACCCAGGGATCCAGGTCCACATTCTAGCCTGGGTCGACCCAGGGATCCAGGTCCATTTCAAATATCCGAATCCGGAAGCCTCAACTTGATATCCTGTAATGTCCCGGGCTGTAATGATATTGACCACATAAGACCTCGAGTGTCGATTGGTCAAAGATATGAAGCTTCCAACATATAACTAACACTCCTCTATACGCGTCATGACGACTCAACAGTTTGAAAACCGTTTTGATGAATGATTTATCTGGTGTAATCTTTGCTTTAATTGCTTCAAAATAAATGCCAGCGCCAGCTGTGGATGCACTCGCATTTTGTAATATTGTGATATGACATTCACCGACGTCTGCTCAACAAGCGCCACGTTGACTGCAAATTAACATAGGAATGCTATTAAACCGTCTGGAAACTACGCTGGTAATTACAACACGTGACTTTTTAAAATATCACCAGATCGGTTCAAGGGAATATAAGCAAGACAACATGAGCAGACGAGATAGTCCATCTGCCGGTTCATCAACAACGGACAACACTAGCATTCTGATCAGTGAATCTGATTGTCAACAAGTCTACCACGCTGCAAACAGTGACTGTGATCACCAACATGAAAGCCGTATTCTGTGTGCTGTTGTTGGGTGTTCTCTGCCTGCAAGCTCTAGGACAAGACCGTCGTAAGTTGCACGAAGTCAATCATTTGTATTGTGTTGTATGTGCAGGATCTGTAGCATTTAGTGGATGACGTGGTTGTACCTGGTGGATATGTCTCGGAAAGTGCAAACTGGTATGATCCGAGTGGAGGGGCTAGAATAAATGGACATGGCGGAGAATGGCAGCATATGCATTGTCTGCCAAGGGAATGCAGTATTACGGGGCTAAGATACGATGGTACGGGGTGATAGATACCTCGGGGCGGAGAGCTACTTCATGGTAAATGTAATGCGGTGATTACTCTCGGGCTGGGAGATTCTTTATAGTAAACGTAATATGGTGATTACTTTCTGGGTGGCGAAATACTTTATGGTAATTGTAATATGGTGATTACTTTCTGGTTGGCGAAATACTTTATGGTAATTGTAATATGGTGATTACTTTCTGGGTGGCGAAATACTTTATGGTAATTGTAATATGGTGATTACTTTCTGGTTGGCGAAAAACTTTATGGTACATGTTATATGGCGATTACTTTCTGGGTGGCGAAATACTTTATGGTAAATGTAATATGGTGATTGCTTTCTGGGTGGCGAAATACTTTATGGTAAATGTAATATGGTGATTGCTTTCTGGGTGGCTGAGAGATAATTTATTTTGCATGCAATATGGTGATTACTCTCCGGCGGGGAGATACTTTAAGGTAAACGTAATATGGTGATTACTTTCTGGGTGGCGAAATACTTTATGGTAAACGTAACATGGTGATTACTTTCTGGGTGACGAAATACTTTATGGTAAACGTAATATGGTGATTACTTTCTGGGTGGCGAAATACTTTATGATAAACGTAATATGGTGATTACTTTCTGGGTGGCGAAATACTTTATGGTAAATGTAATATGGTAATTACTTTCTGGGTGGCGAAATACTTTATGGTAAATGTAATATGGTGATTACTTTCTGGTTGGCGAAAAACTTTATGGTACATGTTATATGGCGATTACTTTCTGGGTGGCGAAATACTTTATGGTAAATGTAATATGGTGATTGCCTTCTGGGTGGCGGAGAGATAATTTATTTTGCATGCAATATGGTGATTACTCTCCGGCGGGGAGATACTTTAAGGTAAACGTAATATGGTGATTACTTTCTGGGTGGCGAAATACTTTATGGTAAACGTAAGATGGTGATTACTTTCTGGGTGACGAAATACTTTATGGTAAACGTAATATGGTGATTACTTTCTGGGTGGCGAAATACTTTATGGTAAATGTAATATGGTGATTACTTTCTGGGTGGCGAAATACTTTATGGTAAATGTAATATGGTGATTACTTTCTGGGTGGCGAAATACTTTATGGTAAATATAATATGGTGATTACTTTCTGGGTGGCGAAATACTTTATGGTAAATGTAATATGGTGATTACTTTCTGGGTGGCGAAATATTTTATGGTAAATGTAATATGGTGATTGCCTTCTGGGTGGCGGAGAGATAATTTATTTTGCATGCAATATGGTGATTACTCTCCGGCGGGGAGATACTTTAAGGTAAACGTAATATGGTGATTACTTTCTGGGTGGCGAAATACTTTATGGTAAACGTAAGATGGTGATTACTTTCTGGGTGACGAAATACTTTATGGTAAACGTAATATGGTGATTACTTTCTGGGTGGCGAAATACTTTATGGTAAATGTAATATGGTGATTACTTTCTGGGTGGCGAAATACTTTATGGTAAATGTAATATGGTGATTACTTTCTGGGTGGCGAAATACTTTATGGTAAATATAATATGGTGATTACTTTCTGGGTGGCGAAATACTTTATGGTAAATGTAATATGGTGATTACTTTCTGGGTGGCGAAATATTTTATGGTAAATGAAATATGGTGTTTACTTTCTGGGTGGCGAAATACTTTATGGTAAATGTAATATGGTGATTACTTTCTGGGTGGCGGAGAGATAATTTATTTTGCATGCAATATCGTGATTATTCTCTGGGGAAGATGCACTTTATGGTAAATGTTATGTAGACAGTCAAAATGTTTCGGGCAAGTCATGAGAAGAAATGACTTTTAGAACTTAGTGACGACTGAAAAGATCGAAGTGAAGAGACCAAGGAGAAGACCAAGAAATAGATACCTGGATGGCTTGGCCATGTGGCATGGTCGAGACAGGAACACGAAGTTGATCCACGAATTTCGTGATCGAGTGAGATGGCAGAACATGATTGCCCACACTTATCAGCATGGCACATGATGGATGCAATGTGGTGATTACATTCTTTGCTGTGAGCTATTTTATGGTAAATGTAATGTGGTGTTTGGTCTCTCGGGGGGGGGGGGGGGGGGGGGGACAGAGATATTTTATGGTAAATGTTATGTGGTCATTACTTTCTATGATCCTTATAAAGCGCCAGGACACAGAGAGTGAGAGAGCTGTGAAGACTTTGTGAGATCTTGTAAAGAGCGTCTGGACCAAGGAAGAGCTGTGAAGACTTTGTGAGATCTTGTAAAGAGCGCATGAACCAAGGAAGAGCATTGAAGACTATATGAGATCTTGTAAAGAGCTCCTGGACCAAGGAAGAGCTGTGAAAACTATATGAGATCTTGTAAAGAGCGCATGAACCAAGGAAGAGCTGTGAAGACTATCTAAGATCTTGTAAAGAGCGCCTGGGCCAAGGAAGAGCTGTGAAGACTATCTGAGATTGTGTAAAGAGCGCCTGGGTCAAGGAAGAGCTGTGAAGACTATCTGAGATCTTGTAAATAGCGCATGAACCAAGGAAGAGCTGTGAAGACTATCTGAGATTGTGTAAAGAGCGCCTGGGTCAAGGAAGAGCTGTGAAGACCATCTAAGATCTTGTAAATAGCGCATGAACCAAGGAAGAGCTGTGAAGTCTATCTGAGATTGTATAAATAGCGCATGAACAAAGGAAGAGCTGTGAAGACTATCTGAGATTGTGTAAAGAGCGCCTGGGTCAAGGAAGAGCTGTGAAGACTATCTGAGATTGTGTAAAGAGCGCCTGGGTCCAGGAAGAGCTGTGAAGACTATCTGAGATCTTGTAAATAGCGCATGAACCAAGGAAGAGCTGTGAAGACTATCTGAGATTGTGTAAAGAGCGCCTGGGTCAAGGAAGAGCAGTGAAGACTATCTAAGATCTTGTAAATAGCGCATGAACCAAGGAAGAGCTGTGAAGACTATCTGAGATCTTGTATAGAGCTCCTGGACCAAGGAAGAGCTGTGAAGACTATCTAAGATCTTGTAAAGAGCGCATGAACCAAGGAAGAGCTGTGAAGACTATCTAAGATCTTGTAAAGAGCGCCTGGGCCAAGGAAGAGCTGTGAAGACTATCTGAGATTGTGTAAAGAGCGCCTGGGTCAAGGAAGAGCTGTGAAGACTATCTAAGATCTTGTAAATAGCGCATGAACCAAGGAAGAGCTGTGAAGTCTATCTGAGATTGTGTAAATAGCGCATGAACCAAGGAAGAGCTGTGAAGACTATCTGAGATTGTGTAAAGAGCGCCTGGGTCAAGGAAGAGCTGTGAAGACTATCTGAGATTGTGTAAAGAGCGCCTGGGTCCAGGAAGAGCTGTGAAGACTATCTGAGATCTTGTAAATAGCGCATGAACCAAGGAAGAGCTGTGAAGACTATCTGAGATTGTGTAAAGAGCGCCTGGGTCAAGGAAGAGCAGTGAAGACTATCTAAGATCTTGTAAATAGCGCATGAACCAAGGAAGAGCTGTGAAGACTATCTGAGATCTTGTATAGAGCTCCTGGACCAAGGAAGAGCTGTGAAGTCTATCAGAGATTGTGTAAAGAGCGCCTGGACCAAGGAAGAGCTGTGAAGACTATCTAAGATCTTGTAAAGAGCGCCTGGACCAAGGAAGAGCTGTGAAGTCTATCTGAGATTGTGTAAAGAGCGCCTGGACCAAGGAAGAGCTGTGAAGACTATCTGAGATTGTGTAAAGAACACCTAGACCAAGGAAGAGCTGTGAAGACTATCTGAGATTGTGTAAAGAGCACGAAGACATAGGTAGAGATGTGAAGATACTAAGATCAGATGGTCGATGCGTCTGAACAGATGAGGTGTTCAACTGTGGAAAGGTTGGCTGGGAAGGGAGCGGATAGGCGGTCTGGGAGTGTTTACTAAATACTAGTGCTTTGGCGACAGAGTAAACTCAATTATTTGTCAACGTGTGTTCAGTTGTGTGGGACACCGAGACCCAACAGTGACAGACCCAGTGTTAACTCTTCGTTTCTATGTATTCAAGGTCTGAGTGACCGACTTCTGCACACATATGAGAATAGTTTACTACCTCTAGACAGATTTCAACTAGGGTAACCTGTTTAATTTACCTTTGGATTGGCTTTTATTTCTACACGTTTTGACAGGAAAGTGGCCTTACGGTCTACGGTTTGCGATGTCCAACTGCCACAGATTGTTTAACATGTGGAACTTACTCACGATAGCTCCTCTCTTTAACCTTTTTCTGAGATTCCATTCTTCTTCTTCCGAGCTCGCTGTCCCAAAAGTGGGCCATAATGTCAATGGAAGTGTCGGATCTTTGCATGGTCATAATAACGTTGTACCTGGAATAATGTGGTTGTTGTTGTTTATCCATTAGTATTGATGTCAACCATGCATTTCATCCAGTAGGGTTGAAAGTACTGAGCAGTCATTCTAAGATGGCTGATAAGGCCTATTTTTAGCTCGAAATGTTCTTTGACAGTGTGGGCAAAGAATGCTTGACGTTCCAGGAGGAGGGTATCCTGCAGTGGTTTTTCTGCCCAGCCTTTTCTTCACAGCTCTTGTAGCCCTGTTTGCTTCACAGGTGACTGCACCCTTGCGTAATGATGTCCGCAACAAATTTCGGTCTTTGGCAGCAGTCTGCCAGGTGTCAAGGTGAATTCCAAAAGCTTTCAGTGAGATTTTCAGTGTCTTTTAAGTGTTTCCCCTGTCCGCTTTGGGAGCGATCCACAACGCAGCTCAGCGTTTAAAAAAAAAAAACAATTCGTTTACGGAGCCTGTGAATTGGCATACGAGACAAGTGACCAGCCCAGCGAATCTGATTCTTTATTAGTAGAATGTGGATGCTGGGCGCGGACGCTCTTTCTAGGACTTCAGTATCTGGGATCTTGTCGTACCATTTAATCTTAAATAGCTTCATAAAGCAGATTATGTGGAAGTGGTTTAATTTCCTAGCGTGTCGCTGATAAATAATCTAGGCTTCACAAGCATATAGCAGTGTGGATATTACGACTGCTTTGTAGAGTTTCAGCTTTGTTTGCAGGCTTATTTCATTTCTGTCCCACACATTCTTGTAAGTCTGCCAAAGGCAGCGCTGCCTTGGATATTATTGCATACACCTCGTCATCAATTTTAGCAGCTTGTGACACAGCGCTGCCGTGATAGGTGGATCTGTCTTGAACACCCAGTCTATGACAATTCACTTCGATATTCGGCACGTTGTGATTCATACCTGGAGCTGGCTGATACATAACTACAGTCTTCTCCAAGTTGATATTGAGCCCAAAGTTGGCACAGGCACATGAGAAATCTGAAACGTTGTGTTGCATGTCTACCTCTGAGTTGGCATAAACAGTACACTCATCAGCAAACAGGAGCTCTCTGGCGGTGACGCTGATAGTTTTGGTTTTAGCTTTCAGCCTTCTGAGATTGAACAATTTTCCATCCATGCGGTAGTTGATGTCAATTCCAATGTCATTGTTCTCGAAGGCATTAATCAGCATAGTTGAAAACATGAGGCTGAACAGCGTAGGTGCCAAGGCACATCCTTGCTTCACTCCATGGTGACGGGGAAGGGCTCAGACAGCTCGCCATCTTCATGAACCTGGAATGCAGGGCTTGGCAGGGGGACTGCACTTAATGGGAGGCGCAACAATTGATCCACGACAATTCGCGACCAGGCGATGTAATCATCTACACGGATGTCTCTGCGCTAAGAGATAAAAGAAGTGCCTGGGGGTTCGTGGCGAAGGTTTGTGGACAGTCTTTGATGCAGGAGATCCTGATATATGTTACCACGATATATAATCTGAGAGTGAAGGTGGAGACAGTCACCGCGGCGTTCTGCAGGCTGGAGGACAAACAGCACAAGCATGTCGTGAGAGTAACGGTCTCACAGAGTATGATGAGAAAGGTGAAAACAGGCATGCCTCTTTCAAAGTGGCAGGCTTCAATTAAACAATCAAAAATAGAGAGTATCTGCTGGATGTTTCCCTCAGGCCATGCTAGTGTAGTGATCAGTTTGGTGCACTCTAGGGTAGATGCGGTCGGTCTTTGGAATGGTGTATATAGTGCAGGAAAACAGATTGATCACCACGGCTTGGAGAGAATGGTGTATATAGTTCAGGAAAACAGATTGATCACCACGGCTTGGAGAGAATGATGTATATAGTACAGGAAAACAGATTGATCACCCCGGCTTGGAGAGAATGGTGTATATAGTGCAGGAAAACAGATTGATCACCACGGCTTGGAGAGAATGGTGTATATAGTGCAGGAAAACAGATTGATCACCACGGCTTGGAGAGAATGGTGTATATAGTGCAGGAAAACAGATTGATCACCACGGCTTGGAGAGAATGATGTATATAGTACAGGAAAACAGATTGATCACCCCGGCTTGGAGAGAATGGTGTATATAGTGCAGGAAAACAGATTGATCACCACGGCTTGGAGAGAATGATGTATATAGTGCAGGAAAACAGATTGATCACCACGGCTTGGAGAGAATGGTGTATATAGTGCAGGAAAACAGATTAATCACCACGGCTTGGAGAGAATGGTGTATATAGTGCAGGAAAACAGATTGATCATCCCGGTTTGAAGAGAATGATGATGCAGAGAGTGACCAGAGGATCTGACTGACAAGAATCCGAAGACAGAGCACGTAAAGGAATGTCCCGAATGCGGTGATGTCGGTTCTTGACTCAAATCAACTACCCAAGAGGTCAGGGGACGCGTTGTTATATCATTAGATCTCCATTACTACTCCAATAATGAACCCTGTGTCGCCTGCTCACGTAACCTCTCAGACTGGCCTGCCACTAACTGACACGAAATCGGTTAATGATCCTGTAAGTTGTATAACTGAGCCCGCTACACTGTAGATGACATAACTAGCCTTAATACACTGTAGATCACATAAACGGGCCAGCAACAATGTAGATCACATAAGTGACCCCGCCACACTATAGATCACATAACTGAGCACGTCACACTGTAGGTCGTAAACTGGGCTTAATGCACTGTAAATCACATAAAATGAGCCAGCTACACTGTAGACCACATAACCTGGCCAGCTACACTGTAGACCACATAATAGTACCAGCTACCCGCTACACTGTAGATCACATAACTGGACCCCCTACATTATAGATTACAAAACTCGGCTCGCTACACTGTAGATCACACAACTTTGCCCGCTACACTGTAGATCACATAACTTGGGCCCGCTACACTGTAGATCACATAAATTGACCCGCTACACTGTAGATCGCATAACTTGACCCGCTACTTTGTACATCACATAACTGGGCCAGTTACACAGTAAGCTCGCATATCTGATCCCGCTACTCTGTAGATCGCATAACTGATCCCGCTACTCTGTAGATCACATAACTGGGTCAGCTACTCGCTACACTGTAGATCACATAACTGGGCCCGCTACACTGTAGATTACATACCTGGGCCAGCTACACTGTAGATCACATAACTGGGCCAGCTACCCGCTACAGTGTAGATCACATGACTGGATCCACTTCCCGCTACACTGTAGATCGCACAACTGGGTCAGCAAGACTGGTCATACTCTTCTTCTCATATTTATGTGCACATTGTCAAATGTGAAACGCTAACGGTTTATTTCTGTTTCAGCATCCTACTGTAACTTGCCAGCCGAAACTGGAAACTGTAGAGGATATTTTCCTAAATACTACTACAACTCACAGTCAGGGGAGTGTCAACAATTCATTTATGGAGGGTGTCCTGGTAACGATAACCGGTTTGACACCATTCAAGACTGCCAAGATGTCTGCATATGAGGCAACACGGTGTCAACCATCCAGGATGGAGGGTTGTCTGTCCACAACTGAAACAACTAAGAACTGGCCAATACATTTGTCTATGTAAGCAATAAACCTGCTGAACTGATTGTGCGTTTCTATTGATTTATTATTTGTGATTGTGAGTGAGTGTATGTGTATATGCTTGGTAATGTGTATCTGTCTGTTACTGAGGGGTTGGTGCATAAATGTGAGAGTTTGCGTAAATGATGTAAGTATGTATGCAGGTATGCATGTACGTATGTATGTGTTTATCCATATGTGTTTGTATGTGTGTCTATTTGCCTGGCTGTCTCATAACATGGTAATATGCATTGTTTATGTTCACAACTATTATGTGACAATGTGGTGATTTTTCCCTTTGTGAATGTAACATACACAAGAGATAGTTGATGTACGATTGAGGGATTGGAAGGGCCGGATGTAAAACAGGCTAGGTGCCCAATTTGTGACCATTTACAAATAAATTGCGTCGAACATTACTCTCCCTATCTTTTACTTTACTTCTTTTTTGTATACAGACAAAATGTTTATTTTCTTCCTATGTAAATGCATAATACCCTTGATGAACGAAAGATGAGTGACTGAAAGGGCCGAATGTAAGACGGGCCTGCGTGCCCAATTTGTGACCCTTTTAAAATAAAGTTTCTTTGATTTGATTTCATTTGTGATTTTTACTTTTCTCTCGAACCGACTTTTCGTCTTTCCATCACACACACACACACACGCGCGCACACACATACAGACACACGTGCGCACGAGCACACACATACACACAAGCACACATACACACAAGCACACATACACACACCGAGAAGCGTTTATTAGTGTGTATCGTATGTGCTCCAGTGCAATAACACACATTTATAGTTAACTCTAGACAGACATACAGATAGGTAGACAGACATACAGATAGGTAGACAGACATACAGATAGGTAGACAGACATACAGATAGGTAGACAGACATACAGATAGGTAGACAGACATACAGATAGGTAGACAGACATACAGATAGGTAGACAGACATACAGATAGGTAGACAGACATACAGATAGGTAGACAGACATACAGATAGGTAGACAGACATACAGACAGGTAGACAGACATACAGATAGGTAGACAGACATACAGATAGGTAGACAGACATACAGACAGGTAGACAGACATACAGACAGGTAGACATACATACAGATAGGTAGACAGACATACAGATAGGTAGACAGACATACAGATAGGTAGACAGACATACAGATAGGTAGACAGACATACAGATAGGTAGACAGACATACAGATAGGTAGACAGACATACAGATAGGTAGACAGACATACAGATAGGTAGACAGACATACAGATAGGTAGACAGACATACAGACAGGTAGACAGACATACAGATAGGTAGACAGACATACAGATAGGTAGACAGACATACAGATAGGTAGACAGACATACAGATAGGTAGACAGACATACAGATAGGTAGACAGACATACAGATAGGTAGACAGACGGAAAGACGGATGGATGGATGAAAGAATCGATGGATAAATCGATCGTTCGACCGACATACATACAAACAAAAACAGACTAACAAGCAGACATATAGACAAACATACACACACACACACACACACACACACACACACATATGTATATATATATAAATTGAGGTGCTACATAAAACCTGTACTTTTATATGGATGTGAAGCTTGGACAATGAGCAGTCAGGCTGAAAAACATCTGATGGCTGTGGAAATGTGGTTTCTGAGGAAAATGGGAAGAATACCATGGACAGACACATAGACCAATGAACAAGTGCTTCAAGAAACACATGATTAGAGACATTAGACATAAACAGTCAAAATTTTTGCGGCATGTTATGAGAAGAAATGAATTGGAGAACTTGGTGACAACTGGTAAGATCGAAGGGAACAGACCAAGGGGGAGATCGAGAAGTAAATACCTGGATGGCTAGGCCACATGGCATGGTCGAGACAGGAACATTGAGCTCATTCTCGACTCTGGTGATCGAGTGAGATGGCAAGACATGACCGCCCACGCTTATCTGCATGGCACATGATGGATGGATATAATTAAAATAGAAGTGGACATTTTTAACCAAGAGGATTATTTTAAATACCCAAGGGGCATTTATAGCATCAGACGGAAAGAGCACAACAGAGATTAATAATACAACATGGCAAGCAACAGATGCATTTCAGAAAATGAAAAGCACCTTATGCAATAAGTGGTGGATAATGCAAGTGATAAATACTCCTCCGAGGGAGCAAACACGGCATGAGGGGGGGGGGGGGTTGTGATCTTCATAAGTAGTGCCCCTTCTCCAATGTTTCGGCCAATTTACCTACTTAACATCCTTTAGGAACTGGCCCGTCTGGGTCATGACTCTGGGCGTCTTTCCTCTGCCGTGCGAGACGTTCGATTGATTTCGTTGTCTTTGTTGTTTGTGCTTGTCCTTTAGCTGTGAACATGTCCACTCTCAAGTCTCCCCTTCCTCAGCGAGGAGAGCCTGTGCCGCTGGTGCTTGTGCTCACACACTACCTTAGAACCTGTGGTTATGGGGGAGCCAGCTTCTTCCCCAGCCACTGCCTCCATCGCCTCCATTCTTCTCCGTTGCCATGTTCCTTCTTTGTGACTCGTTCACACTAGAAAGCCGGTTCTTACGGAAGACGACTACCGCCCTAGTATGGAGGTTGGACTTCGGCCGACATTTGCAAGATTTGACGACTGATTCCGTGCGGCGATTGCGCCACCGAACAGTCCTGTACTTAGATGCACTGCCCTTGCTAGGAGGGAAGTCTAAGGAGTCGACACGAGACAGTGCAAGGTTCTTGCTCTTAGTTGAGAAATTGTTAGTCGCTCTTGCAGTTATCCTTTATCCATACTAGTTGCCGAGACTTGTTTCAATCCACGTTTCTGCAATTCCACAGACAATACGAAGCCTTTTCGGCTGCCCACCCAGTTGTTTTTCTGCTCGAGTTCTCGCTTGTCATTTTATGCCCATGTGCTTTAACACGTCATACACGGAGTGGGAGACTAGACCTCTTGCGCCTACCTCGACAGTGAATAGCCTGACAGTGTACCCTTCCAGTCTCAGAATAGCGACCATGTCACCGTACGTCTCTACCTTGTAGGTGTGCTGATCCTCGATATTTGATTCATATGGGACTGTCAGCGAAATCAGCTTTAGCTGCTTGGCGAATGAGGAGTGAAGTACGATGTCAGGTCGCAAGCCAAAGCTTCGGATCACCTCAGGGTACTCCCAACGACCCTGTAGGTCCACGGTCAGCTTCCAATCACCCAAGCCATCGAAAATAGTCGCTTAAAATTCGACAGGATCGACTTCATTGCACCGGGTGTTTATCCCATATGGCCCAGTCTCTTTCAGCAGCGCGGGAAGCGTCGCACAAAGCATTAACACCGTAGCTTCAGCGACGACCCCCTATGAGTCTCCGAAAAAAATTGACTCGTGAACCGAAGGACGCAGCCCGGAATCGAACCCACCACCCGCGACATCGACAACGGTCGGAAACGGCAGGTCGGCAGCTCAGTCTTCTTTGTCTCTGGGTAACTGCCCAGCTCAGACGAAGTGAATCCCCAGCGGCTTCCAGCTCTCGCGTTTGTTAATATATTACTTGGGGCTAACCAAGGCTTCCAGCGCTCTCGTTTGTTAAAATATAACTTGAGGCTAACCAAGGCTTTCAGCGCTGGCGTTTGTTTATATATTACTTGGGGCTAACCAAGAGTTTGCCGTTCTCCCTGGACTAAGTTTTAAACGACTTTCTCCGTAATCCCTTTTATCCACGTAGGGTAACGCAGCGCGCAAGAATTGGAAGCGGTTCTCGCCGCGTTGGTAACTTAAGGGATAAGTGAGCCAGCCTCTCAGAAAGCAATGGCAAACTACTGAGTGTAATCTTGCCAAGAAGTCAATGACAGTGGTAAAATGCTGGTGTTGGCAGCGATATCCTGTAAAGGATATGAGAAGGGGAAAAAACCAAGAGGTTCAGGACTGTGAGAGAGGACTAGAGACAGGGAGAGAGAAGGAGAGAGAAAAGAAAAGAGATGATGAGAGAAAATGTAGGAGACTAATGAAGAGAGAGACATTTAGAGAGTGAGGTACAGAGTGGAGAGAGAGGAAGAGAGGAGAGAGTTAGAAGGATAGAGAGGGCGAGATGGAGATAATTAGAAGAAGAAAGAAAAATAGATAGAGAGAGGGAGAGAGAGAAAGTGAGAGTGAGAGGAAAGAGATAGGTAGAGAGAGGAAGAGACAGAGGGAGAGAGAGAGGGCGAGAGAGAGAGAGAGAGAGAGAGAGAGAGAGAGAGGGTGGGAGATATGGAGAGAGGGAAAAGACGAGATAGGGCGAGAGGGAAAGAGTGTGATAGAGACCGAGAGAGAGAGAGAGAGAGAGAGAGAGAGAGAGAGAGAGAGAGAGAGAGAGAGAGAGAGGAACAAAAGAGAGAAATGGAGGGAGCATGAGAAGCAGAGAAAAAAGGAGAGAGATGGGGTATTGAAACGAGAATGGAGAGACATTGAGAGAGTGTTCGAGGGAGAGAAATGGATGGAGGTAGAAAGAGGGTGAGAAAGAGAGGTATAGTGTGGTAACTAGCGAAAGGGAGAGCTTGAGTAAGAGAAACAAAGAGGGAAAGGAGGTGAGAGACGGAGAGAGAAGTAGAGAGAAACGGACAAGGGGAAAGAGAAGAAAGATAGAGAGAATGTGGAAATTAGCGATACGGATATACAGTGATGTGGAAGAGAGAACGGGAAGGGGATCGAGAGCGCAAGAGAGAGAGAGAGAGAGAGAGAGAGAGAGAGAGAGAGAGAGAGAGAGAGAGAGAGGAGAGATTGAGAAAGTGGGAGAGAGTGAGAGAGAGGAAGATAGATAGAGGGAGGGAGAGACAGGAAGCGATTGAGGAAAGCAATATGGGAAAGAGAGAGCGAAGAGATAGAGAATGGAGAGGGAGATAGAGACAGAGAGAGGTAGATACAGTAGGGGAGGAGAGAGGATGAGTGGGAGAAAGAGATAGTGGGAAAGATAGGGAAACAGAGAGAGAGAGAGAGAGAGAGAGAGAGAGAGAGAGAGAGAGAGAGAGAGAGAGAGAGAGAGAGAGAGAGAGAGAGGGAGTTTGAAACAGGGAGGAGGAGAGAACGATGAAATTAGAGGGAGAGAGAGAATGAGACTAAAAGATAGGGAGAAAGGTATTCTTGTTCAGTTCAGTTCAATTATCAGTTGGGGTATCTTCATTGCACTCCGGACATGTCCATAGGTGCTCAGATCCTCCCCCCAGCATATGCATCAGCGTCAGGTGGCTAATAGTGCCAGTTCTGTGTTGGTTGATTGCGCTTTGTTTTCCCGATGTACCTCTCTCGTCTGGCTGTGCCGATTCTTACTCCCAAGTCTTTCATCCTGGACAGTGATGTGGAATCACTGACGTCAAAGTCCTCTGTTCTCGCCATATCTTTGAGGACGTTAATAACATCGGCACGATCCATTGGCTGGCCATCTACAGGGGGTGCAGAGCCAGCCAGTTTATCAGCTCGTTCATTTCCCTCGACTCCCGCATGTCCCGGGACGAAGATGAATGTGACTTTACGCACAACAGACATCCGCAGCGACTCAGTCCACTGTCTACGTACAGATCCAGCTTCGACCTTCTGAATCATGCTCATTGAATCACTTAGTACACACACGTTGGTATAAAGCTGTGATTCCAGCCATATGAAGGCCTTTGTAACTGCAATCACCTCCATCGTCATGCTGCTCGTGGTCATAGAGTGGGCACCACTGGATTCTTGAACGGTTCGGCCCGCTGAACGGGCTGTAAATGCCCACGCACTTTACAACAAACCCATCTGTATAGATGAGCACTTCGGGGCTATCTGAGTGTTCATAGATGAGCGCGTTAACCTCTGCATTGACAGCGGCAGGGTTCTGCTCTCTGCACCGTCTGTCGAGTGTGATAATTCAGGAGAAAGTGCACTTAAAAGCTGGAGGCACCGGCACCCATTCCTTGCCGGGGTTGATACTGGTAAGACTGCAAACCTGTCTGACGACATCTTCCGCCAGACCCATCCATGACTTGCCCCTCTTTAGCCTGTCACCCTTTTCTCTGAATATAGCGTCATGCAGAGGGTGCTGCTCATCTGCACTTATTTTTAAGTATGCACGAGCTCTCCAGATCTTGATCCTGTGTTCCATTGTCGGGAAGTCAAGGAGGTATCTCATTGCTACACAGCTGGTGTCTCTCGTGCAGCCCAAAATGATGCGCATGGCTTCGTTTTGTACCTTTTTCAAGTCTTCCAATCTGTGTAGGGCTGACAGTGAGGATGGCCAGGGCATACTCGATGCGTGAAAGCACAAGTCCTTGGAACAACAGTATTAGCAGTCTTTGCTCGATATTGGCAGTCGCCATGACTCTCATTGCTGACAAACCTTTTCGAGCCTTCGTTATGACATAATCGACATGATCTCTGAAGGACAGGCTACGATCAAGCCTCACGCCAAGATATGTCATTGACTAGGTTCTACTCAAAATGCTCCCATCCATTCTTACTGCCGGCAGGTCTGTTTTCACAATATGGTTGTTTAGGGAGAACCATGTAACCGATGCTTTTGCAGGGTTGACAAGGGCATAGGCATCAGCACACCATGAGGAAATACGATCTAGTTCGCCCTGCATATCATTGGCAACCGCCTGTCTATCTCGACCCTGTCGATACACGAGGATGTCGTCAACGAATTACAGAGTCCTACTCCTCCCGTCCAACTGTTGTTCAGTGATCGGCACCGTATACACGTTGAATAGTACTGGTGACAGTGGTGAACCCTCCGGCACTCCTGGACATATCGTTATCGGCTCAGAAGACCAACTCCCGCATCTTAGCACCACCTTCCTTTGGAGCAGAACTGCAGCTATCCATCGTACAAGGTGAGTGTATTTGAATAATGAAGACACAAACAATTAGATTGCACGATGTATTGCCTGTCATATTACGCTGCATCTCGTCAGGTACATACTGCAGAAGTCACACAACATAAAGTAAAATAACTAGATAAATCCTTCAAGCTGAAGTATACACATGTTCGCACAGTAATATCAATTGTCTACCATGGTAATTTTAAATTGACTAACATGGTACTCACACATGACACCAGCTTCGCCGCATGTAAGACGGGCCTGCGTGCCCAATTTGTTACCCTTTTAAAATAAAATTATTTCGTTCGTTCATTCGTTCTCTCATTTCTTCTTTCCGTGTTTGTATAAGGACTTTCTGACTTTTTGTCTATTAGCCATCTGTTTTCTTTGCATTTTCCACAGAAACCATACTTAGGTTGCCAGTATATGTGTCATCAGCTTGTCTGCTTATTATCGAAGTTTCAAACACATACAGCACTTCTACACTTTTTTTCTCAAATCATTAGACAGCTTTGCAATGTAGAACATGATTTTCCTGTGGCCGAAGGCTACCTTTCTCATGTCGATTATTGTTCAGATCTCTACATGGCAGCTTCCGTCACATCATCTGACTGTTCAAACATCTCCCGTCACATCATCTGACTGTTCAAACATCTTCCGTCACATCATCTGACTGTTCAAACATCTCCAGTCACATCATTTGACTGTTCCAGGATAGTCGTAGCCATCCGCCTGTTTAAGATGTTACACATTTAATTGGATGTTTCCATACAGTATTTCCTTCGTGCTGGAGAGGACCATCATTTCTGTATTTATTACAATTTGATAGTAACCCTAGTTGCTCATACTTAATAGTTACATGAAGACACGACGTCATTGCCTTGAGACATTCCCACAAACACACGCTGCCATCTCTTCAACAGCCCGTGAAGAGTCCCCTCCTGGATTTTCGCCGGCGCTCTAGCGAAGGGGTCACGAACACAATTCACAAGCCCACATACCGAGTTCTCAACACAGCTGCAGGCGATTTAGAAGCAGACTGCTTTGAACTGGCTTTGATACAATGGCATTAGTGTTGGTGTCACTTGTAATCTCGGGGGGGGGGGGGACAATAGAATCAACAAGCACACTTCAAAATTCCCTTTTTCCAGTTTTGAGTCTATTGCCGGACCTATGTCTAAACACCCCCCTTCCAGTCTTTTATTCACTATATCTCTATCTCTTACCCCAAGACCATACCCCTCTTCACTTTCCTCCAGAACATACCCACACAACACTGTCCTCCAATAAATACTAAAATTATTTAATGAATAAAATGTGTCATGTGTGCGTATAGTGAAGATGTAAAGATGTCTGTGGTGTGTTCTATCGCGTAGGTGAGACAAGATTGATAGTCTAAGATCCACATCACAGTTCTCATCACGCAACGGCCATATATTATCACCACAGCACAGAACTGGAATACGCTCACCCAGTGTAGTGTCTCTCTGAATGATGTTGATGTCTTCACAATATTTCCTTGCCAACTTTTGAAATAAACAGTATGTTCACCACTGCGTGTATTTTGTAGGTAGTGTCTTTCAGTTTATATATTCAATAAAATGAAACGTTATTATAGTTCAGGTAATGTCTACACTTCAGATACACGTGAATGTACTATCGTCTATGTCTGAATGAATCACCAAAACACTGTCTATAGATATATCACCGGCACACTGCTTTGGTTTAATTCACTGAATGTTCTGTTACTCAGAGACAATGTTCTGGGGTTACAGCCTTTCCATTGTTATTATAGT
Organism: Cepaea nemoralis; assembly: GCA_014155875.1. NCBI lineage: Eukaryota > Metazoa > Mollusca > Gastropoda > Stylommatophora > Helicidae > Cepaea > Cepaea nemoralis. The sequence goes on along the minus strand of JACEFZ010011757.1, from coordinate 250,550 downwards.
TCATATGAACAATATTGACATTCCGTTCTATGTTTGTGTGAACTATATTCTGCTGTCAGTCTCTTATCATGACTGTATTCTATGTTGCCGTTATTTCTAGAACTGGCTGACCTTATTTGTGTTACAAGACTCAATCTTGTTGATAGTTATCACTGCACGAAAATATGGTAATTTCTTTCTCCTCAGGAGTGTAGCTATTGCAATGTCCAGTGGAATCTGTCGAATAGACAATACCAGGTGATATCAACCTAACTCAGACTCATTAGAAGTGAGAGTAGGCTTACGGCCATTATCAGTTATTAACCTCTATATATTCAGAGAAATGACCTCTGACATAAGACATAGGAGTTCTTCACATAACTTAAGACTAGGTAAAAGAAGGAAAAGTCATAGAAAAGCTCAGAAATTCCAGTAAACACCTATACTGGAATCTCCTATCTTAGACCTATCCTTATCTCTCCCCTTACGGCATATCTTCTATTATCATAGTACTCATTCTATCGAGTGCACTGACACCTTACTCGACCCACTAAGTTACTTCTCAGCTAAATGCTGCCGACACTCGATATTACGGTCACACACGTAAATTCACTATGCTCGAGTTCTACGCTACATCACTACTACCTTATAACCACTATCCTCGGCTGAATCGGGAATACATATGCACATCTAGTACAAATGCTCGTTGTTTTCAACCAACTCGGAACATTATAAATCCCTTTTCGTATTAGCTCAAGAATAGATCACCACTTCCTCTCGTGGAAGACCTCGTAGCACACTGAATTAACTTTGTATATTCCGACCATTTATACTTTGGCTATGTAAGACTATACTGGTATATTCCACAGAATATCCCCCTGTTCTCTTCTCCATTCTTTTGATCTTCATACAACAACATGTCGACAATCTTCTTTGATAAACGATCTTTTCGGGACATCAATGAGTATCCATTCGTTTCTCGGGATCCCGGACATACGTTTCCGTACTTCAAAAGACCTTCGATCGTCTCCGTCTTCGGTGTTCAAAGCGTTGTGATCGTGGTTTACCGGCCCCCGTCTCACAACAAACAAGTGGTAGCTGTATTTGAGCGCCGATCTCAGTTATTTTGATCCTAGGGTCAATAACCTGTAATCACCTCGGGACAGAAGCGATCTCTGTTCTCTGACCCCAGGGTCAATAACCTTCAATCCTCGTGTGATATATGCGATCTCTGTTTAGTTTTTTTTATCTTAGGATCGTTAACCTTCCAGCATTATGTGACAGTTGGTCGTTCAGAAAACGATGGCAAACTACTGTATGTAAATTTGCCTATAAATTACAAGCAATCAACAAATATTGGATTTGACTGCGACGTTCTGTAAAGGCCATTCAAATGTTTCTTTTTGAGTTCTGTCTAGGTCCTCTACTTATTTCTTCTGAGCCACTCCTACCATATATGGGTACTCTGTTTAGTCGCACTCTCCACCCGATCCAAGATAATATACCCCACATCTCAGTAAGCAGCTAAGGTTATAATTAACTTGTAAGAAGACACATTATGTTCGTCACTGAGAAAAAGAATTTTTTTTTTTCATATCCCTTACAGGACTTTGCAGTTAACACCGGCATTTCTCAGCTGCTATTGATGTACTAGGCACGATTATGCTCTGTAGTTTGTCACAGCTTTCTGTGCGACCGGCTCACATACCCCGAAAGTTACTAACCGCTAACGATTCTCGCACAGGATACGTTACTCACGAGAATATACGAGATTACGGAGAAAAACGTTAAATCCTAGACAATGTAATATACAAGTAAATGGGAATATTCTTAAACAAGTCAATCGGTACAATTATCTAACATCTGATGGGAGATGCTTTGAAGAGATTAGAATCTGAACCGTCATGGCCAAGGTAGCCTTTTGCAAGAATTAAAATATACTGGCGAATAAAAATATGTCATTTAATACTAGAAAAAGAATGTTGAGGTGCTCAACCTCAATCGACCCCATTATGCTCCGTTCCTGTGCCAGTGAATATCACACAAAATGCTCCTCACTGCCCAATGTGAAAAGTCGAATAGACAGGAGTCTCGGCAATTCAACAGCCCGCACATGTACACTATGCCGCCGCCAGAATGCCAACACAAAAGTCCTCCACGAAAAACCCAGTTCATCGTCGATGGACACGGCAGTCACCAGAAAAACCTCATTGACTCGGGATTTCTCACATGGCTCGGTCTCCTTCCGCAAGGCGACCCGACGAAAGCGCCGCACATAGCAAGAACTCCGTAGACAGAAAAAGCAATGACAAAGTCCTAAAAAAAAAACAAATGAAAATCGTAAACTGATTAGATAAATTAGAAGTAGACAGTCACAATTTTGTAGTCAGGTTATGAGAAAAAATAAATTGGAGAATTTGGTGACAACTGGCAAGATCGAGGGGAAGAGAACAAGGGGAAGACCGAGAAGTAAATACCTGGATGTCTTGGCCACGTGGTATGGTCGAGACAAGCACAAAAAGGGGATCACGACTCTGGTGATCGCGTGAGATAGCGAAACATGACCGCCCACGCTTATCGGCATTGCACATGATGAATGAAGCTCTCCTTCCAGAGGAGCAGGGACAGCTAATCTCTCAGTCCGTTCATTGCCCCGCACTCCTGCATGCTCTGGGCAGACAATCAATGACATGATCTGAGTCTGCGTCCTGTCGAGTGATCCAATCCGCTCCACCCTGAACATTGAAGTTTCAACTGTCCACAGCATACTCACTGTGTATTACCAGATGTTAGTAAAGTCCATAACTTGGTATGAGAAGAAATTTGAAACATGATATACATGATGTCATGAAACAATGTTTTCAACTGTCGATCGTGAAGCAAGATGCAGCTAATGGCTGTCGTTTACTGTGGTAATTCTTTGCACTTCAAACAAAATGGTGTTATCAATGGAATAAAGAATTATGTTGCTTTAACAAGTATTTCTAAATGACATCCGATACACAATGATGGTTGTTCAAAGATTTATAACAAGGTTTTCTTATAAACAACCTTCTCATAGCATTAAGGTTAGACATATTTAATAAGTTTCTTTTCTACGTGAAATGTGGAAGATACTCCGCGATCTGGTAGGCCTGCTTTGTGTGAAGTATCATGTCTAGATATCCAAGACAGAATCCTGAAACATCCAAGATAGACCTGAAGGCAAATGTCGCAACACGTGAACGTGTCAGTGAGCACAGTGCACATAATTCTTAAAAAACGGAGAAATGTTCATCCATACATGATTTATGTTGTGTCTGAACTAATAGTGGGTGATAATCAATCCAGTGTCAACGACTCCACACAGTTTCAAGCACTTTTATCTAAAGAAGACGAACCAATTCTCAAATTAACACTCTTCTCTGCTAAGACATGATTTAATCTATCTGGATATTTACCTGGCTTTCATACAATGGTATTAGTGTCTGTCGCTCAGAAAGCTATGACAAACTACTGAACGTAAACTTGCCTAGAAATTACAAACAGCCAAAATAATCGTATGTGAAACACTATGAATCACAATGCATTTCATGATGCGCCTCTATACCATGAGACAATTGAGGTGTCATAGAACGCCTAGGCTCGATCAGAATGTATTCTGTCAGTCTACAATCCACATGGACAAACAATAAAGTATTAACAAAATACAGGAGGAATGAGAAGATATAAATTAAAAGTATCAACGCGCAGCTCGTGTTATCAACTCTATTTCGCTATTTTAAGCCAGTAGACCCGCCATCGCACAAACCTAGATTTGCTTTCCAGAAACGGTGGGAAATCTCAATTCATGACCACCAGTTCTGCGGAGGAAAGGAAACAGAGAGGTGTGGCATTCCTGCTTGAGAAAATTCCGAGAACCACAAGTTAACGCCTACACTTAGATTGATAGCTAAGATGGTCAACCAGACAACCGTGTTAAAAAGACCGACAGCGGTCAGAATAGAACACGTGCCTGACACCCCTTCGCAACACGGAGATACGGCGAGTTAAAATCTTGGCAAATGCGGAAAAGAAGGATGTAATGCAGATTGAAATGTTTATATGATGTAACGGCAATCGTATTCCGACCAGCTGCGGGGCATGTTTTAGACGCAAGCGCTATAGCAGGGTATACCGTCTGGAGAGATTATCATCTCGTTTTGTCTGACTTATGTAAGAATTCCAGTGACATAATTTCCTAGCTATAAACTCAACGGAGCGACGGACAGTCAGCAAACCTCTCACATAACGGAGCGGCTGATCCTCTCGTAAGGACTCATTTGAAAACCTGCAGGCATAATGTGCAACGCGTCTCACCGTGGAGCATACTGTCATAATAAGAGGCATCGTCAATGGATCCTCGAAAGTCCAGTAACTATTTTCTACATGGACATATATCATCCTAGTAACCCCATGGAAAGTTAATAAACCCACTTGTAGCTTGTTTTAATTCATAGTTCTATCTTATTTTCCAAGTGTGTGTAAAACTTCTGCATACGTTACGTAGTGGGTGAATCATTGTAAACGAAGATGGGAGATTGTCAGGGGGAAACATCCTGATCTGCCTAGTAGTCCATTGAAATATAAAACTGGGCATCTAACCTTCTTCTTTCCACTCCTTAAGGATACCAAGACTAGCTACTTTTACCTTTTAAGGAGCCATTTTCCATCTGTAATCTTGAGTATCCAGGGACTTGGCCTTTATTTCAGCCATACGGGCTTTTGTCCCGAATTCCCCCGGCCCCCCCCCCCCCCCACTTTTTTTCCCCTCGGGATATGGATGTAAGGGATCTGGACCCCGACACCCAAAACGAAACACGATGTGAGAAACAGTGACTTGTGACATATTGGAAGCACGTCAGCAATATAAATAAGTCACCCTTTGACATGGGGTATGGTGTGTCGTCAGTAGAAACGTTTTATTGGACCAGTTTTCTTTAACAACGCTATACATGCGGATGTGTACCGTACTGACATTCTAGAACCTGTTAGGACAGCTGAATGAACTTGAAATTTAAAAAGCGTGTTTCCAACAAAATGGAACAAAAACGAAAACTTACACACACAGCTTGAGCATCAATGCGTTTTTTAAAATAAATGTTCACAAATCGCATATCACATGAAATTTGGCCTGCTAGTTCTCCAGATCTAACTCCATTAGATTATTATCTATTTGGTTTCTTGACAGGAAACGTTTACAAACATAATATACACAAAATTGAGGACCTGAAAGAAGCAATCATAATTTACCATTCAATAAATAACACCAGACACGTTGTAGAATATATTTGACAATATGAAGAGACGTGTACAGTCATGTCTTGAAGCCCGTGGTGGACATTTCCAACACCTGTTATAATGAATACTTCATTGGTACTTTCCAGTTCCCCAAAACAGCGTTAGACCATAGCAGTGACTTTTGTAAGTAATTTAATGATTATTTAATCACATTTTTGATGACGGCATGTACTTCATATTTGAAATGCATTCTACATACAAAGTGTAGTGAGACTTTACAAACACCCGGATATAACCGCATCTACTAAATGCGGCGGATTCTGATACATACAACACAATACAAACGATTGACTCTGTGCAACTTACGACGGTCTTGTACCTAGAGCTTGCAGGCAGAGAAACCCACCAATAGTACACAGAATACGGCTTTCATGTTGGTGATCACGGTCACTGTTTGCAGTGTGGTAGACTTGTTGGCAATCAGATTCCCTGATCAGAATGCTAGTGTTGTCCGTGGTTGATGAACCGGCAGATGGACTATCTCTTCAGCTTGTATTATTTTGTTTATATTCTTTAGACCAGACACGCACAGATCAATGAGCGTTGAGTCACCTGCTGTAATTACAACTGATTTTCGTAGAAACACATGCTGTAATTCTATGTGTATGTGTGGCCACTGTTTACATGGAGACAACAACTATCATTAGACGACACTCCAATCCCGACCTTGCATCAAACACTAACTCCCGCCTGAAATATACAGTCACAAATGTTTCTGCGCCTGCTGTTCTTGTCTTTTCTTTAACTAATTCAGTGCCGAAGGATAGTATATCGACAAATAAGACTTCCTATTTGGACACAAGGACGACATATCGCTACACTAGGGTTATTATGCTATTTGTTTTGTTTCGTGGTATCTCCCACAATTTCAATGTTCAGTGAACGAGAATTTACATGATAAAACTTGTTCATTGGGTTGTGTACCATGTTTGGTCGGAATCGACTTTTTATTTGACACTGAATCAGTTAACTCATTAATTGCCATAGGATGATTAATCAGTTAACTCATTAATTGCCATAGGATGATTAATCAGTTAACTCATTAATTGCCATAGGATGATTAATCAGTTAACTCATTAATTGCCATAGGATGATTAATCAGTTAACTCATTTATTGCCATAGGATGATTAATCAGTTAACTCATTAATTGCCATAGGATGATTACTCGTCTAAAGCCACTACATGTATCGCCATGGACTTATATATCGCCGAAATGTTGTAACTGTATAATGTTGTTTCTATTATTATATAAATACAGTAATTGTTGCTTAGCAATCTCCTAATTTGATATGTATTAGATGTATGCTACCACATAGGAAAGCTGTTAGATCATAACTGTGACACACTCCTATTTCACCTGTTCCGCCATCCATTTCTATGATGTCCAAACGTACTTTTGTTTGTCGTTGAATGTGTTAAGTTCTACCCGTCTATCATCAATTAGTATATATTTTATATTATAGCTGTACATAATGTGTTTTGCCTTGTGGAAAGGTATGTTTCATTTGCTCAAGGCACACGTTACACTACTACAGCTGTTATAGTATTATCATGGGAGACAACCATGGACACAATTGATGTATAAGCTACAAAGGGATACAACAATAATACATTCTTGTTATGAACAATCCGAAGTCTCTTTATACAAGTACATAATAAGTATATAATCAGGTGAGTATCTGTTATTGAAATATAATTAATCGCCATCAGAAGACAACAAATATTTGGACATTTTTCTAATGTGTAAAATGAACGACATGTGATTCTCTTTGACACATAATACCCCACTCCATTGTTTGTGTACAAGGCCAGCAATGTTTCAACGTTTACTTTATGTTTTATATAGCTCTGACGTGTTGGCCTTTAAGCCATTTTTGACAGGTGCATGACATGTACCTTGTAAATGAATACGATAACAGTTGAGTTCCCGCCTTCTAATATCTCAGTTGCAAGATAAAGCAATTTGCACGTCACACACAAGTCAGATCATTTCTTACCTGGGATTATAAAGGCAGCCGGAATACATCACCAAACACTTAATGGCCCCTTAAAACACCTTTGTCTTATAATCCATGCCGTGTGACTTTAGTGATCACATCTGTTTACAACCTTCTGCCTAGTGTGCGACCAATCATTTTTGGTACTGATCATCCACCATGCAATGACGTAACATTGTCCATCATCTTCTCTCTTGTCGTGTATTTGTCCTCCATACCATGCCGTGACATTGTCCGGCATCTTCTCTCTTGTGTGGTATTTGTCCTCCATGTCATGACGTGACATTGTCCAGCAACTTCTCTCTTGTAGCGTATTTTCTGATTTGGGCTTTTTAACTGATTCAGTGCCCAGGGATTATATTTCCCCCACATGTAACTTCCCAATTTGACAGCAGGACGATATATCGATACTGGTTTCACCGTGTTATTTGTTTTGTTTCGTGGTATCTTCTGCAGATTTAATGATCAGTTAATGGAAATTTATATTATATTACATGTTCATTTGATGTTGAAGGTCGTTTGTTCTAAATCGACTGTTTCTTTGGCACTGAATAATTTAGTAACAGCAAACGGAACATGATTAAAGAAGATGAGAGTGGATTAATAATCTTGTCCCATAGCGACATGAGTTGGAGGTGGTGTTTCGCCATCTCACTCGGTTTCCCAAATCTTGGATCAGGTCTGTTTTCATGTGTCGATTATGCCATGAGGCCAGGCCGTCCAGATAGATATACCTTTGCCTTAGCCTAGGACATTTAACGGGAGACACTAGCTCTTGGGGGGGGGGGGGGAAGGAGGGAGTTTAGGATATATTCGCTTCTCGACCTTTTGGCTACGATCATAGCGTAGTATTAGCAATTGATCTGGCCAGGGCCAGCGGCAGAGGCGGTCATCCAAATGACACACATATGGTCGTGAGGACCTGACGGGGCTGCTCTGGCTATTGGGGAACCACGAGCTATTATGGAAAATAAAATAGTAATCAAACATAATAATATATTCGGAAGCTATCACCCTCTATGGACAACAATCATCTTCAAATCAATATCCTATTTCTGGCTGACTCGGTCACAGGATTATTAATCTCAGCCAGACAAATGGCGATAATATAACTTCTCTTCTGAGGTTGGACGGAGTAGGGATAATTGTAGAATGCAAGGAATATGCAGATTCCTACAGGAAACAAGTATATCCATGGTATCTGGTGACAAGGTGGCGGGTTCAATCCCTACACAGGTCAGTTGGACTAAAATGTTTACCTCTCGTCCTTACATTGGCGATATATATTACAAGTATTTCTTACATCGAAGTGGGAAATCGAGGGACACTGGTAATAGATACAGCTAATCTACAGGAAAACAATCCGTCCACAGCATTAGAAGTAGTAGCACGAGTGACACAGGTAATAGATACAGCTAATCTACAGGAAAACAATCCGTCCACAGCATTAGAAGTAGTAGCACGAGAGACACTGGTAATAGATGCAGCTAATGTACAGGAACACAATCCGTCCACAGCATTAGAAGTATTAGTAGCACGAGGGACACTGGTAATAGCTTACAGCTAATCTACAGGAACACAATCCGTCCAGAGCATTAGAAGTTGTAGCACGAGTGACACAGGTAATAGATACAGCTAATCTACAGGAAAACAATCCGTCCACAGCATTAGAAGTAGTAACACGAGAGACACTGGTAATAGATACAGCTAATGTACAGGAACACAATCCGTCCACAGCATTAGAAGTAGTAGCACGAGAGACACTGGTAATAGATACAGCTAATCTACAGGAACACAATCCGTCCAGAGCATTAGAAGTTGTAGCACGAGTGACACAGGTAATATATACAGCTAATCTACAGGAACACAATCCGTCCAGAGCATTAGAAGTTGTAGCACGAGTGACACAGGTAATATATACAGCTAATCTACAGGAAAACAATCCGTCCAGAACATTAGAAGTTGTAGCACGAGTGACACAGGTAATAGATACAGCTAATCTACAGGAACACAATCCGTCCAGAACATTAGAAGTTGTAGCACGAGTGACACAGGTAATAGATACAGCTAATCTACAGGAACACAATCCGTCCAGAACATTAGAAGTTGTAGCACGAGTGACACTGGTAATAGATACAGCTAATCTACAGGAACACAATCCGTCCACAGCATTAGAAGTTGTAGCACGAGTGACACTGGTAATAGATACAGCTAATCTACAGGAACACAATCCGTCCAGAACATTAGAAGTAGTAGCACGAGTGACACAGGTAATAGATACAGCTAATCTAGAGGCACACAATCCGTCCAGAACATTAGAAGTAGTAGCACGAGTGACACTGGTAATAGATACAGCTAATCTACAGGAACACAATCCGTCCAGAACATTAGAAGTAGTAGCACGAGTGACACTGGTAATAGATACAGCTAATCTACAGGGTCACAATCCGTCCAGAACATTAGAAGTAGTAGCACGAGTGACACAGGTAATAGATACAGCTAATCTACAGGAACACAATCCGTCCAGAACATTAGAAGTAGTAGCACGAGTGACACAGGTAATAGATACAGCTAATCTACAGGCACACAATCCGTCCAGAACATTAGAAGTAGTAGTAGCACGAGAGACACTGGTAATAGATACAGCTAATCTACAGGAAAACAATCCGTCCACAACATTAGAAGTAGTAGTAGCACGAGAGACACTGGTAATAGATACAGCTAATCTACAGGAACACAATCCGTCCAGAACATTAGAAGTAGTAGTAGCACGAGAGACACAGGTAATAGATACAGCTAATCTACAGGAACACAATCCGTCCACAACATTAGAAGTAGTAGTAGCACGAGAGACACTGGTAATAGATACAGCTAATCTACAGGAACACAATCCGTCCAGAACATTAGAAGTAGTAGTAGCACGAGAGACACAGGTAATAGATACAGCTAATCTACAGGAACACAATCCGTCCACAACATTAGAAGTAGTAGTAGCACGAGTGACACTGGTAATAGATACAGCTAATATACAGGAACACAATCCGTCCAGAACATTAGAAGTAGTAGTAGCACGAGAGACACAGGTAATAGATACAGCTAATCTACAGGAACACAATCCGTCCAGAACATTAGAAGTAGTAGTAGCACGAGAGACACTGGTAATAGATACAGCTAATCTACAGGAACACAATCCGTCCACAGCATTAGAAGTAGTAGTAGCACGAGAGACACTGGTAATAGATACAGCTAATCTA
>JACEFZ010011757.1:42500-237500 GCA_014155875.1 Cepaea nemoralis | reverse complement strand
TCCAGTTTTTGTTTAGCCTCATAATGTGTCCAAACAATCTTTGCTTTCTGCGTCTAATGTCCCGAATCAATTTGCGATTTTCGTGTGTTCCTTGAAGGACTTGCTCATTGGTTTTTCTATCTGTTCATAGTATTCTTTGGATTTTTCTCTGAAACCACAATTCTACTGACATTAGATGTTTCTCATTTCGTCTGCTTATTGTTCATGCTTCACATCCATATAACAGTATTTGTTCTATATGGCATATCAACACGTTTTTACTCGTTGCAATTAACATCTTTATATTGGTAAGTATTTTTTTTTTTTAATCTTGCAAAAGGCCACCATTGCAATAGTCAATCTTGCTCTTATCTCTACACGGCACATTCGTTCAGATGTTACAACCCGTCAACCTGACCTTACAATGCCACACGGATCCCCACTGTACTTTACATTCACACAGGGCAGAGCTGATTTTGGATCGTGTGTCTGCATTACCTTTGATGGGTCGCGGATTCCAAATCTACTGATTACATGTGGACAATAAACATCATAAGACGACAATCCAATCCCGACCTTACATAAAACACTAATTCCCACCCTGAAATATAAAGAAACAACAACCTACAATATACAGTCACAACGCCCATAAATATACAGTAACATCACCGTGAAATATACAGTCACAACACCCTAAAATATAATGTCACAATACCCTAAAATATAGACTCACAAATATTTCAGCGCCTGCTATTCTTCTCTTTTCTTTAACTGATTCCGAGCCATGGGATGATTAATCGGCATAAGCGACTTCCCGTATCTGCCATGGGCTCATATACACCAGTTTTCCTTCTGCAACCCCCTTTAATTTGGTATATATTACAACATGTCTGCTACCATTTTTTTTTTCGCATATTCTTTACAGGACATCGCTGTCAACAGCAGCATCTTTCAGCTGCCTGTTGATTTCTTGGCAAGATTACGCTCAGTAGTTTGCCATTGCTTTCTGGGAGGCCGGCTCAGTGTCCCACAAGTCACCAGCGCGGGACGAACCGCACCCAGCTCGCTCCCGCTACGAGACTGCGTGACAAACGGGATTACGGAGAAAGTGTTGTAACCCCTCAGCCAGAGCGACCGGCGCTACCATATTAACAACTATTAATCAATAACTATGAAACACCCATACTTCCCATTTTCCGTCAATCATTTTTGCTTCGTTTGGCACTGAATCTGTTACATTCTGTAAGGCTATCATTAATTAATATATATTATACTTGTGCATAATTTCTCTTGCTTTGAGCAAATATATGTTTCGTTAGCTCAATGCAGAAGTTACAATATTATTGCTGTTATAGCATATGCCATGGGATACAACCATGAATACAATGCCTTTTACAGGCAACAAAGGGATACAACAATAATAACTTCTAATTTTGAAAATATCCGGAGTCTGTTTAATTAAGTGCATTATAAGTATATAATCAGCTGGGGATCTGCGAGTAAAAGGTAACTATTCGCTATTGGAAGACAACAAATATTTGGAAATTATTTAAATATACGAAATGAACGACATGTGATTCTCTTTGATGCATAATATTATACCCCAATGTCTGTCTACAAGGACATACCATGTTTTACCTTTTTATTTCATATTTTATATATAGTTGTTAATTGTTGTGTTATTATTTTTTGACAGGTGCATGAAATGTACCTCTAATAGTATACGCAAATTGTTGAGTTCCCACCTTCTAATATTTCCGATACAAGATAAAGCAGTTTGTAAGTCACACACACGTCAGACCAATTGTTACCTGAGATTATCAAGGCAATAAATGGGACTACATCACCAAACATTTAATGGCCCCCTAAAACACAATGTTCTTATAGCCGATACCGTGTGGCGCTAGTGATCACATCTGTCAAAGTCTCAAGGGGTCAGAAGATGGGTTCAGACAGGCAGACGGTGCGAGCACAGATGAGGCATAAACGCATAAACATATTAGGCATATGTATTTACAAACTTCATCATCGAAATATCACAAGATTACAACAGTATTACATAAACGAATCAATATCACTCCAATACTAGCTCTCGCACCAATTCTCTCAATATTCTCACACTATCCTCGGGCTCTTATCACAGCTGAGCGCACTCGTATCAAGCTTCGCACACAAACACACGTCTAGTAGCAGTCACATTCATTTGCACTGAAGTCTAAATGTAAGTCTATTCTGTCTCTCCACTCAGCCATGCATCCTCTCTCAGTCGTGTCCAAACGCCCGTCTGACTTCTCCTCTACCGTCCGGTGGTCACGAGGTACTGGACCCTCGTGCAATCCGTGGGAAGTCGTACTGTCACGTCTGTCTCGCACTCGCCTGGTTGGGGCTAGGCGTACTGCGTAATTCTGTCCAATGTGAACCTGTCAATCAAGGGTACAGTCCTGTCGCTACTGTCCTAAGCTTCTAGACTGTTCTACCCCCCCCCCCCCCCGTACTCACCCCATGTCCCTATGTCTGTCCTCCGTCCTCTGTTATGTCCTGTCAGGACCTTGACAACATCTGTTTACAACAATTGTCTCTTGTGTGGCCAATCATTTCTGGTACTGTTGATCCTCCATGCCATGACATGACATTGTCCAGCATCTTCTCTCTTGTCGTGTATTTGTCCTCCATGCCATGACATGACATTGTCCAGCATCTTCTCTCTTGTCGTGTATTTGTCCTCCATGCCATGACATGACATTGTCCAGCATCTTCTCTCTTGTCGTGTACATGTCATCCATGCCATGACATGACCTTGTCCAGGACCTTCTCTTTTGTCGTGTATTTGTCATCCATGCCATGACATGATATTGTCCAGCATCTTCTCTCTTGTCGTGTATTTGTCGTCCATGCCATGACATGACATTGTCCAGGACCTTCTCTTTTGTCGTGTATTTGTCATCCATGCCATGACGTGACATTGTCCAGCATTTTCTCTGTATGTGTTTATGTTTCCTCCATGCCATGACGTCACATTGTCCAGCATCTTCTCTCTTGTCGTGTATTTGGCCTTCTTGCCATGACGTGACATTGTCCAACATCTTCTCTCTTTTCGTGTATTTGCGAATGTGAGCATTGCAACTGATTCTGTCCCGATGAGGTGAGTTAGCCTTTTCAGGTCTGCGCTGTATATGGACAGAATTGTGAGCCACATGAAGGGAAGTGCCATATCCTGTGTGGAGTTGAATCAGGAAGAAACATCACAGCACTCAGGGCATTCTCATACGTGCTTCGTCTTCATCTTCAACAGCCAGTGAATAGTTCCAGTTTTAATGAATAGTTAGTTACATATCATTTACATGACGTCGCATTCAACCCTATCATCTTTGGCTGTTTGTAAAATTATCTCATGTTTTACGCTCAGTAGTTTGCCATTGCTTTCTGAACGACCAGCACTATATCACTGTATAAATACCAAAGCAAGCGAGTCTGTTGCCAAATCGCCTGCAGTTGTGTTTCAAACACGCTTGGCAGGATTTCGAATTGTGTCGGTAACCCCTTTGCCAGACCTCCGGCTAAGACTAAAGCTACCAGTTGTAATCTGATCACGTGACCATTGTAATCTGAACACGTGACCGTTGTAATCTGATCACGTGAACGTTGTAATCTGATCACGTGACCGTTGCAATCTGACCACGTAACCGTTGTAATCTGAATACGAGACCGTTGTAATCTGGTCACGTGACAGTCTGGCCTCTCCTCTGAGAAATGAGTGTAATCTGATCACGTGACCGTCTGGCCTCTCCTCTGAGAAATTAGTGTAATCTGATCACGTGACCGTCTGGCCTCTCCTCTGAGAAATGAGTGTAATCTGATCACGTGACCGTCTGGCCTCTATTAGGAGAAATGAGTGTAATCTGATCACGTGACCGTCTGCACTCCTCTGAGAAATGAGTGTAATCTGGTCACGTGACCGTCTGGCCTATCCTCTGAGAAATGAGTGTAATCTGATCACGTGACAGTCTGGCCTCTCCTCGGAGAAATGAGTGTAATCTGATCACGTGACCGTCTGGCCTCTCCTCGGAGAAATGAGTGTAATCTGATCACGTGACCGTCTGGCCTCTCCTCGGAGAAATGAGTGTAATCTGATCACGTGACCGTCTGGCCTCTCCTCGGAGAAATGAGTGTAATCTGATCACGTGACCGTCTGGCCTCTCCTCGGAGAAATGAGTGTAATCTGATCACGTGACCGTCTGGCCTCTCCTCGGAGAAATGAGTGTAATCTGATCACGTGACCGTCTGGCCTCTCCTTATAGAACTGAGTGTCAGCCACATCCTGTGATCACTCCCCGCGGCACCATTGTCACCAGGTCATGATGACCTATCTGTTCTCCCAGTCTAGACACATGATCCTAAAGGGTCCAAAAAGCACCTTCCTAAATGTGCACAAATACCTCATTCGGAGATACAGGCCCAGCCATTCACATTTGCGAGCGCTATCAAGACAAATCACCTGAACAAATCAAGAAGCCTGATACGGGAAAAATGGCACGTGGCAAGAACACCAAAAGACACGTGACATCCAAGATGTGCAGCGTGTGAGCGACAAGACCGTCAAGAAGACGAACATGGAGAGCCTTCCTGCGAGCTGTACCAAAGAACCTGAAAATACAGCTACTATTGAAGCCACCACGAGGGAGACCGCCGACAGCCCACCACAGTCAGGATCCAAGACAGCTGAGAAGAAGGAGGAGAAAGACACCTGAGCCGGAACACCACCGACTCAAAAACAGTCCGATGGGTTATCAAGCGGATTCAAGTGGAGCTGTCAGACGAAGACATCCAGAAGCAGATACAGGAAGAAAATCTCAACATTCGAATCTTGAAGACGGAGCGGATCCTGACTTATTCAAAGATCCCTACGACACTAGCGGTGGTGACGACTGAGAGCAGCAAGATACCACGTCAGGTATCTATAAACCGGATAATGCATTAGCCTGAATGATTCATACCACGAATCACCCAATGTTACAGATGCCAGAGGCCCGGCCACAGAAGAGTAACATGTCGCAGTATCACCACGATCACCACGCCTTCAAGGAGTTCCGCTGGCCAAGCTGGACACGGACTTCCGAGAACCCAACAACAAAAGAAAGTGCACCAATGCCTGGGCAAGCATGGAGCAAGATACCTGGGCTGTCCATACCTCCAAAGACATAGAGACGTCTTAAAGCTTGCCACTACAACAAAGACACCGTATAAGGAAGCAATGTGGAGGTGCGAGACGGCCACGGATATATCACAAGCTGTAAGAGATCAACTGCAGCACCAAATACGAGCTGAAGAAGCAAGTCAAGGCACTACAGACACATGCTGGTATTTCAAACGGTGCATGTGATATACATATCTACAAACAGCCGGTCTCTCTGGCCGAGGGGTTACAATACTTTCTCCGTAATCCCGTTTATCAACGCAGGCTCTCGCAGCGCGCGAGAATTGGTTGCGGTTCAACTGCGTTCGTGACTTGCGGGATAATGAGCCGGCCGCTCAGAAAGCAATGGCAAACTACTGAGCGTAATCTTGCCAAGAAATCAACAATCAACTGAAAGATGACAGTGATGTCGTGTAAATGATATGCAAACATCTTAGTATCTACAAACAACTGAATCACAATTTGGGTTAACGCAGATTATATATTTATCATAAATCCAATTCAATCAACAAAGACAACCGGACATTTCTGTGTTTTCTGTACATTGTCTCATATATTCCTACACGTTCTACTGTGCTTGCTTATCTATAGTATGTCCCACAAAGAATGCCTTCATTCACGATCAGTTATTTTGAAAACTGTCTGTTGCATTATTATGAAATTTTTCCAGCCGTCTTATATTTACCTCCACCCAAGGAATATGTCTTTAATAGGTCCAACAACAAATTAAATCATCGAAAGCGGCGACATTCCTTTAATGTTTTGCTGAACAACTAGTGATTTCTCGCAAACAAATTTATGTTTACGGTAATGGGTGTCCCGCCAATTCATATGACACACAAAGGCGTATCCGGATTCATATGGGAGTGGGTGCAATGAAAGAAGTAGCTTAAAATCGACAGGGTCGGCTGCATTGCACCGGGTTTTTATCCCATATGGCTCAGTTTCTTCCGCAGCGCGAAAAGCGTCGCACAAAGCACGAACTCCGTAGCTCCAGGGATGACCCTCGGGAGTCTCCGAAAAAATGCACTCGTGAAATGAAAGACGCGGCCCGGAATCCAACATACAACCTTCGGAGCCCGAGTCAGACGGCTTGGCCACTTCACCACGGAGAATCCCGAGAGGGGTGCAATGTGTAATATTTGTAAAGACAGAGAATTTATAGAGGCGCAGGATAAATAATTTGTAAATTAACAGGAAAGTAGATGGAATATATTTCTTACCTTATTTTTCATTTCCTTCTTGTTTCTTCAGCTGCTGATTAATAAAGTGTACACACGTATTCATGTTAGCTTTTTATATTGAGTTCGTGAAAGCTTCCAAATACCTGTGCGTTAATGTGCATATGGAGTGACCAGAAATGATACCGCAATTTAGTCATCATGTTTCCATTTTTAAGAATCTGTTCAGCTATCTGTGTAGATTGCTCACACGTACACATGGGTGACAGACCCGCTTTGAGTCTTAGTGAAAGACTGTCTACTCTGCTGGTTACCGTTCAGAAACGGAACATGATTACTTGTTTTGCACTATGAAAATAGTAGTTAGTGTCTCTGTAGTGAGCTTTCTTCTTAACGACCAAGATGTTGGTCCTCTTTTCATTGACGTTTATAGATTGATTCGTATGCACGTGTGTTGTCCCCTAATTTGACAACGTGTTTGCTCTCACGTTTCTTGTTTGGCCACAATATGTCAGTTTCCACCGCAAAATAAATCTTCTGTTGGTATTCAATGCGTTTAGTGTGTGTGTGTGTGTGTGTGTGTGTGTGTGTGTGTGTGTGTGTGTGTGTGTGTGTGTGTGTGTGTGTGTTCAATACAGTTGTTTGTCACCGCTGAGGGCTTGCGGAATTGAAAATTCATCACTGTGGAATACAAACTGTTGCCATTGACATTATGCTGATGCTGTAATGTTTAGGGCCTGCAATTCGTCTGAATAGTTGGAGCAAAATATCCCAGTAAGGTAAGTGTGCACGTAGATTAAGGTCTCCGATCTGCTCAGACCTTAATCTGTGTCAAACGATTCCAGTAGGTTGATGATTGCTCTCGGTTGCATAAAATTCAATCCATCCTTTCTCCAATAGTCCTCTTCCTCTTTCAACACATGGTCCTGACGATTTTTCAAGTAACTTTTATCAATATTTAATAGCGCGGATAGACAGACAGACAGACAGACAGACAGACAGGCAGGCAGGCAGGCAGGCAAGCAGGCAGACAGGCAGACAGACAGACAGACAGACAGACAGACAGACAGACAGACAGACAGACAGACAGACAGACAGACAGACAGACAGACAGACAGGTAGGTAGGTAGGTAGGTAGGTAGGTAAAAAGGTAGGTGGTTGGGTGGATAGATGGATGGCTGGCTGGCTGGTTGGCTGGGTAGCTGGCTGGCTGGCTGGGCAGGTGGGTAGATAGATAGATAGATAGATAGATAGATAGATAGATAGCTGGCTAGCTGGCTGGCTGGGTTTGTGGGTGGGTGGGTGGATAGATGGATAGATGGATAGATGGATGGATAGATAGATAGATAGATAAATAGATAGATAGATAGATAGATAGATAGATAGATAGATAGATAGATAGATAGATAGATAGATAGATAGATAGATAGATAGATAGATAGATAGATAGATAGATAGATAGATAGATAGATAGATAGATAGATAGATAGATAGATAGAACGAACGAACAAACTTTATTTTCAAAGGGTTAAGAATTGGGCACGCAGGCCCGTCTAACATTCTGCCCTTCTCTCACTCTCTTTCATACATTATTTCATTCACACATCATTAAAGGCTAACAGAGAACAGCAACAATATAAAAGATATGCATTATAAAGGCATGGGCAAAATGCGAACATCAAAACTACACGACACAGTAAAATTAGATAATGGTCTGACACTTGTTATTAGCCATGTGGAATATACTGGCCTACCAAAAGGAGACTGGCTGTTATACTAGGGTTTTGTTATTATTATTATTATTATCTCTATTATTAAAGGGGAAGATAATCCGTACTGAGATAGTGTTCGAGTAATTTGCGATTATATGAATAGGGATTGGTGATGTCTTTGATTTCTTGTGGAAGATTGTTCCACAGCTGAGCTGCAGAGTACGTTAAGCTTGTTTTGTATAAGTCAATCCTAGGCTTCGGAATGTGTAATATATTTAAACGTTTACTGTGTCTAGCATTATATTTAAACAATGGCCAAAGGTAATTTGGGGCATTCCGATGCAGGATTTTGTGAATTAGTTTAGCTTTATTGAAAAGCAGGCGTTTGCGGAGTGGTAGTAACTGAAGGCGTTTATACAGGCTAGGATTGTCAGATAAATGTTTGTTATAAATTAGACTCATGGCCCGTTTCTGGAGTGAGTAAATTCGCTTGGTGTTTGAATTAGAACAACCATCCCAGATTGTAGAGCAGTAGTCAAAGTGGGTCTGTATATGAGAAGTATAGAATAGTTTCCTTGTGTCCTCATCAAGGAAGTTTTTAATTTTGGCGAGTTGGTAGACTTTTTTCGCTGTTTGTTTAATAAGCGCTTGAACGTGGGAATTAAAGGTTAGGTTTCTATCAATGATTATGCCTAATGTTTTGTGCTCAATTACACTTTCTACTGGCATGTTATCGATGTGAAGTTGAAGTGATGTGTGTGAGCTTAGAGTTTGAAGTCTTTGTCTGGTTGTTAGTAACATTGATTTTGTTTTAGTGATGTTAATTTGCATACGGTTTGAATAGCTCCACCTAACTACATTATTTAATTCTTGTTGTAAAGACGACTCCAATAAAATACAGTTTTCAGCATTTGTGTACACTGTACAGTGGTCTGCAAATAGATCGCAGGACGACGAAAGATGTAAAGGTAGATCGTTAATATATATGGCAAACAATAGAGGGCCAAGAATAGAGCCTTGCGGTACTCCAATATTGAAGGTAGTGGTATGAGACAGACATTTATTATGTGATACTATTTGCTTTCTGTTTGATAGAAAAGATGATATTAGAGTGACTACATTAGGGCCAATTTTCATTGTCTGAAGTTTTTTGATTAAAATAACATGGTCTATCATATCAAATGCTTTCTTGAAATCAATAAACACAGTTCCACATAGACTGTTGTTGTTTATATTCTGGTGCCAATTTTCTATCATGTTTGTTAGGGCCGTATGGCAAGAATATTTTGGTCGAAATCCTGATTGGTTGTCAACAATAAGCTTGTTGCGAACTAAATACTGTAATGTTACTTTATGGATGTGTTTTTCTAGTGGCTTAGATAGCGATGATAGTAAGGAAATGGGTCTGTAATTGTTCGGGAGATCATTGTCCAATGAACCAGATTTAAGAAGAGGGTACATTTTAGCGATTTTGAGAGCTGATGGAAAGTGGCCTTTGGTGAGACACTGATTATATACATAGGTTAGTGATATACAGATCACTGGCGCAGCACAACGGAGAATCCGGTTGCTGATTCCATCTAACCCAGATGAGGTTGTGTTTTTTAGGTTACTGAGGTAAGTGAATACCTCAGTGATTGTCATTAGCGGTATGTCGGAAAGAATATCGCCGGAGCATCTATTCTCACAAAACGATGACAGTAAAGATAAGTTGCAAGGAGAATTAGGTATTGAAGCCTTCAACTGGTCTATGTCAGTTTGAAAAAAATTACTGAATTGGTCGCATTTAATATGATTTGATGGTAAAGAATTTCGGAAGTTACACTTGTTTGTCAAGGTGTTAATTGCCTTCCATATATCCTTACTATTTGTTTTATCCATTACTAAGTTCTTAAAGTAATTTTTCTTTTCCCGTCGTATGGTATATTGAACTTTGTTTCTAAGAGTACGGTATGCGCTGAGATCCAGCTTTTTATGTGCTTTATCCCTGTCTCTCATAATTTGAAGTAGATAGATAGATAGATAGATAGATAGATAGATAGATAGATAGATAGATAGATAGATAGATAGATAGATAGATAGATAGATAGATAGATAGATAGATAGATAGATAGATAGATAGATAGATAGATAGATAGATAGATAGATAGATAGATAGATAGATAGATAGATAGATAGATAGATAGATAGATAGATAGATAGATAGATAGATAGATAGATAGATAGATAGATAGATAGATAGATAGATAGATAGATAGATAGATAGATAGATAGATAGATAGATAGATAGATAGATAGATAGATAGATAGATAGATAGATAGATAGATAGATAGATAGATAGATAGATAGATAGATAGATAGATAGATAGATAGATAGATAGATAGATAGATAGATAGATAGATAGATAGATAGATAGATAGATAGATAGATAGATAGATAGATAGATAGATAGATAGATGGATAGATAGATAGATACCACAACGAAAACTGCCAGACAATTTGAAAAATACCGCGGATGTGTCTTGCTGAAGCTGTAATACTCTTAAAATGATGGTTTTAGTCCCGGAGACGTAAATTATATACCGCATATAAACAAAAATTGAAATCTGCTGTACAATCTCCAGAACAAACATTTTTTTGTTGGGTGGACATAATGATAAGGTTATATGCTAAATCTCATCATTTTCCCTCAGTTGGTTACTGAGATATTGCATTTTATATTGGGGCAACAAAACAAAAAACAAAACAAAAAAACACACACACACTATAATTCCTTCTTTCCTTCCTTCTCCAGCAAGCCTGAATATTGTAAGGGCAGTAACTCTTCTACCGTTCATGGATAGTATGCCAGTATTTCTGTTCTTTTCTGGATGCTGCTTGTTAATGTTCTGTTTTGTTCTAAATGTTCATTTTTTACGGTCTCTTTTTTTCTGAATGACACGTGTTTATATTCTGTTCATTTTCCGAATGATGTGTGTGTATGTACTGTTCTGGTGTGAATGTTGCGTTTTATGGCAGTTTGGCGTGTCGCCGTCCATCTGTCGGGACTGTCACAGTCAGTATTAAACAGTAAATAAGAAATTTTCCCCTCTCCCGGGACTGTTACAGTCAGTATTATACAATATGTAAGGAATTGTCGCCTCTCCCGGGACTGTTACAGTCAGTATTATACAATATGTAAGGAATTGTCGCCTCTCCCGGGACTATTACAGTCAGTATTATACAATAAATAAGGAATTGTCCCCTCTCCTGAAACTGTTACAGTCAGTAATAAACAGTAAATAAGAGTCCCCTCTAGCGGGACTGTTACAGTCAGTAGTATACAGTAACTAAGCAAGTGTCCCCTTTCTCGGGACTGTTACAGCCAGTATTATACAATATATAAGGAATTGTCCCCTCTCTCGGGACTGTTACAGTCAGAATTATACAATAAATAAGGAATTGTTCCCTCTCTCGGGACTGTTAAACATTAAACATTGGCACCTTTCTGCCACGGAGTAACTATACTATTCTTCTATATCTTTACCTGTTCTTCCTTGGCAAGTTTGGCTTCAATTGTCTAGCACCCTTCTCAACATAACAACTGGAACTTTGTAACGTAACTGTTCAACTGTGATATATATATAACACTGACATAATATCTTAACCTTTAGCCGAGGATTCATTTTGGGGCAGTATCTCGTGAAACAGATGACCTGCAGGCATAATCATACCATCACACAGTCCGTCATCCCTACTCACACTACCGTACTCACCAAGACTACAATTAATACAGACATGTCGCTTGTCATCTTGCACTCCTTAATAGTGTTGACAATTCGTAACAATATTCCTATCTATACTATTAAATCTCATAGAACCTTTAGACTTGATTACTCACGTCTGTCTTGTGTATTTCTTCTTGTGTGACCTATCGCTGATTCTCCAACTGACAGTGTTGACTTCATATCTTAGAGTGTTTCCTACTTCTGTCCATACTCAGTGCTGAATCGCGTTCATACTACAATCCGTCTCTTCTCCTTCCTTTCTTCTTCCTCTCCTTAAGTTCTCTGGATTTCAGACATTCTCTCCATTCGCTTCACCAGATCTTGTCCTGATCATAACAGTGTGCCTTCTTTCTTTCATCGCTGTTCCCCGTCTGTTTCTCTATGACGTTTTCTATCACCAAGTCAGTTCTGGTGCGTTCAATGTGTGCTGTATTTTCCTATTTCCCGATTATCGCATTATTTGTCCTGCGACAAATGGCACTTTCCGTCTTGACAGACGATAGTTTGGTACATTGTGCTTCCAAAAGGCTTAATAACTACGACCCATGGCGGTGGCAAGTGTGGCTGGTAAGGCCAATTCTTGCTGAAAATGTTTGCCCACAGTAGATGCATGTGAAAACATGGTTATTTCCACCATTTTGCACCATCTTACGTCTCTCACGTTCTGTGTGTGCTTTATTTGCACTCTGGACTGTTATAGTCAGTATTACATAATAAGTAAGGAATTGTCCCCTCTCTCGGGACTGTCACAGTCAGTATTATATAATAATTAAGGATTTGTCCCCTCTCCCGGGACTGTTACTTTCAGTAATATACAATAAATAAGCAAGTATTCCCTACCCCGGGACTGGTACAGTCAGTATTAAACAGTAAATAAGCAATTTTCCAGAAGCAGTCCCCATGCTATGTGTCCTTGATGTGGCAGCGCTGTCACATATTGTAGGCTGGGAGCAAAGATTCATGTTTGGCCAGCCTATCCTTCTTTTTCACCAGCAACAAGCCCAGGCGTCTGATCATGCTCGCCGCCATACCAGTATAAAATAACCCAAAGTAATGCATCTTTACAGAGCACAGTTACGGAAAACATAGGATATTTCGCTGAATAGTCTTCATCAGCAAACAAATACACAAAATACAACATATAAACAAGGGGGAGACACTACATTGACTAACTACATTCATACATAATAACTGAATCAGTTATCACATATCAGTTGGGATATCGTCATTGCACTCTGGACAGGTCCATAGGTGCTCAGATTCTTCCCCCAGCATATGCATCAGCGTCCAGTGGCTAATAGTGCCAGTTCTGTGTTGGTTGACGTGGCCCCTCGTTTTCCCGATGTACCTCTCGTATCTGGCAGTGCCAGTTCTTACTCCCAAGTCTCTCATCCTGGACAACGATGTTGATTCACTGACGTCAAAGCCCTCTGTTCGTGACATTTCTTTAAGGATGTTAATAACATCGGCGCGATCCATTAGATGGCCATCTGCAGGGGATGCAGAGCCAGCCAGTTTATCAGCTCGTTCATTTCCCTCGACTCCCACATGTTACGGGACGAAGATGAAGGTGACCTTAGGGACAACGGACTTCTACAGCGAATCAGTCTACTGTCTACGCACAGATCCTGCACCGACCTTCCAAATCTTGCTCATTGAATCCCTTAGTACACACACTTTGGTATAATGCTGTGATTCTAGCCATATGAAAGCCTGTGTTACTGCCATCACATCCATCGTCATGCTGCTTGTGGGCATAATGTGGGCACCAATGGATTCTTGAATGGTTCGGCCCGCTGAACGGGCTGTAAATGCCCACGCACTTCTCTGCTGCTTTACAACAGATCCATCTGTATAAATGAGCACTTCGGGGCTATCTGAGTGTTCATAGATGAGCGCTTTGACCTCTACATTGACAGCGGCTGGGTTCTGCTCTCTGCACCGTCTGTCGAGTGTGATAATGCAGGAGAAGGTACACTTAAAAGCTGGAGGCATCGACACCTATTCCTTGCCGGGGTTGATACTGGTAAGACTGCAGACCTGTCTAATGATATCTTCCACCTGACCCATCCATTATTTGGCCCTCTTTAGCCTCTTGCCCTTTTCTCTGAATATATCTTCATGCAGAGGGTGCCGCTCATCTGCACATATTTTTAAATATGCACGAGCTGTCCAGATCTTGATCCTGTGGTTTATGGTTGGGAAGTCAAGGAGGTATCTCATAGCTACACAGCTGATGTCTCTCGTGCAGCCCAAAATGATGCGCATGTCTTCGTTTTGTACCTTTTTAACTCTTCCAATCTGTGTAGGGCTGACAGTGAGGATGGCCAGGGCATATTCGATTGGTGAAAGCACCAGTCCTTGGAACAGAAGTATTAGCAGTCTTTGCTCGATATTGATAGTTGCCATGACTCTCATTGCTGTCAAACCTTTTCGAGCTTTCGTTATGACATAATCGACATGATCTCTGAAAGACAGGCTACGATCAAACCTCACGCAAAGATATGTCATCGACTGGGTTCTACTCTAAATACTCCCATCCATCATCACTGCCGGCAGGTCTCTTTTCACAATATGGTTGTTTAGGGAGAACTATGTAACCGATGCCTTTGCAGGGATGACAAGGGCACTTGCATCAGCACACCATGAGGAAATTAGATCTAGTTCGCCCTGCATACCATTGGGAACAGCCTATCTATCTCGATCCTGTCGATACACAAGAATGTCGTCAGCAAATGACAGAGTCCTACCCCTCCCGTCCAACTGTTGTTCAGCGATCGGCACCGTATACACGTTGAATAGTACTGGTGACAGTGGTGAACCCTGCGGCAATGCTGGACATACCGTTATCGGCTCAGAAGACCAACTCCCGCATCTTAGCACCACCTTCCTTTGGAGCAGAACTGCAGCTATCCATCGTACAAGGTGAGGGTGCACTTTCAGTCTGAGGAGGGTTTGCATCAAGTGCTCGAAGGATACTTTATTGTATGCGTCCTCTAAGTCTATGGCAGCCTCACATGTTTCTTCTCTGCAATGAAACCCTTTATAAACATCCTGAGCAAAGACCGCCGCATTCAGCCATGACTCTTTGTTGCATCTGTATCCTCCAAGTGTGGGCGGTAAGCAGCCGCGTTGTTCCAAGTCACGAGCAAGTCTGTGTGCTACAATTTTCTCCAGTAGCTTGCCATCAGTGTTCTGCGTCGTTATGATTCTGTAGCCGCATAACTTGGAATGGTCTTTGTTAGGCTTTGGCAGGGGTAACAAGTAGCTGTCTAGCCATTCCTTTTTGACCAGGCCCTTTGGATACTGGTGTTAAATTCTCTGGCCAGTTCTTCCATGTCATCATCTGACATCGTCTGTAGGTCCTCATATCGGACGCCGTCTGGGCCTGGTGCAGTGTTGGGTGATTTCTTGAGCATTTCGCGTGATGCCTCAGCAGGGATTACATATTCTTCGCCCATCCCGGCCTCCTCGCACAACTGAGAGAGTGTCGTTGTGGTCCTCTGGCGGACTCGTCTTTCTGATCAGTCTGCTCTATGTAACCGAATAAGATGAATGAAAGTATGAAAAAACCGAAAAGATGATGGAAAAAAAAACAACACATGAACAAATGTACTACTTATCTCAGAATTACAGGCTGTGAAACTCGGTGTTATTTTATATTGTTTACATGTTCACAGCTTTTCCGCATTTTCTCTAATTTTATTGATACACTATCTCATGTCGTTACCGGCTTAAATTCACAAATACATGACAAGAGAGAAGATACTGGACAATTTCAGGACATGGCATGGAGGATCATCAGTATTAGAAATGATTGGCAGCACAAGAGGGAGAAGGTTGTAAACAGATATGATCATTAACGTCACAGGGCATGGACTATAAGAGGAAGATAATTTAGGGTGCCATGAAGTGTTTGCTGATGGATTCCTGCTTCTTTGATAATATAATATAACAGTTTGACCACCGTGTGATATACAAATGACCTTTCCTTGTAACTGAAATATTAGAATGTGAGATCTAAACAGTAACCTTATTCTATACTGTTAATATATATCGAAGGCACACACATAGCCATAATTTGTTTATTCAATAACCTTTTTAATGTAATGAGTTAATTGTTCAAAGTGCACACAAGAATACCTTAGGGGTCAGACAATAAATTAGCAGTTGGTTTGCATCTGGGTCACGAGAGTTTTTAAGCGTATGGGATTTCCCGTGAGTATGGTGTGTGGGCTACTCTTGCATCGATCATCGACTGGCATTTTCTGGGGCTGCCGACTCTTCCTGGAGTGCCTGGAACAGATCACGACGATTGGCTGGAGCATCGTCTTGGCGACAAACACGTCTATGCAGTTCATCCCAAAGGTGCTCAATTGGACTCATATCTGGAGACAGGGATGGCCAGGGAAGGTTGAAAATGTTGTTGGCAGTCAGGATTTTCAGCCATGCACAATGGGGTCTGACATTGTCCTGTTGAAACACAGACCTTTGGGTAGCCAAAGGTGGAAGGACATGTGGTCAAAGAATTTCATTGACGTATCGTAGCGCATTAAAGCCTCCTTCAATGTGAACCAATTGACTCCTTCCGCAGTAACTGATCATTCTCCACACTACTGCACCTCCACCACCGTTCCGTGGAGCTTCATTACCCTGAATGTGGGTAAAACGTTCATTTCACCCACGGTGGACGCTTCTCCGACTATCATGACGCTGCAACAAAAAGTAAGATTCGTCACTAAACTAAACACATCTCCATTGGTTGTCTGCTGCCTAGGGACGATGCTGGTTAGCCCAAAGAAGTCGATTTTAGCGATGGTGGCGTGTTAGGACAGGTTCACGATGAGGTCGTTGTGCCCGAAGTCCAGCGTCATGCAGTGTATTCCGGACAGTTTGATCAGACACATGGCGTCCTGCAGGCAATGACTGGACAATTGAGGAAGATGTAAATCTGTTTCTGAGGTGACAAAGCAGAATAAAGCGATCCTCCGCTGTTGTTTCACTCAGGGTCGTCCATAGCGATGTCGGTCTTCACTTGACCCGGAGGCTCGGAACCGGTGCCAAAGTCGACTGATGGTACTCTGATGCACGTTTAGATGCCTGGCAACCTGACTTTGACTTTCGCCTGCATGCAGTCGGCCAATAGCAAAGTTCCTTACATTTATAGATAGAGACGACATAGATGATTGCTTGAAAATGAATTGAATTGTTTTGTGTAGCGTTATCCTTTTATAAGGTTTCAGTTATGAAGTCAGTGAATAGTGTTCGCCCGAAATGTTGTTGCTTTCACGTGAGCGCATCATGAGCTGTGGTAAACATTTGGTCATAACAGGTTATCCACCATTGCATTGTAACCATTACAAAAAAAGAAAGCAATTCAGGTCAACACGTGCATTTGACACTGTAAGGAATATTTGAGGCTGGTTTTTATATACCCTAGAATCAACGTTTACTCATAAAACTTATAAATACGCACCCTCGGATAGCTATGTATTTCATTATTTATTTATTTATTTATTTATTTTTGAACAGTATATTATAAGCCACACTTCGTGCACCTGTCAAATAATATTTCGCAAGCTTTAGATGCCAATAAAGCAGGCCATCCATGTATAACACATGGAACAAAATATGATATAATGTTGGCCTTGTGCACACATATTGGAGTAGGATATTATGTGTCAAAGAGAATCACATGTCGTTAATTTCACACATTTAATACACTTTCAAATAAGTGTTTCTTCTGATAGCGATTATGTAACTGTTACCTACAGATTCGCAGCTGATTGCATACACAGATTAAATAAACAGATTTCGGATTTCTTCAAAACAAGAAGTTGTTATTATTGTATCCCTTTGTAGCCTATAATGAATGAATGTCCATGCTTGTTTTCTATGATAAATACTATAACAGCTATAATAATGTAACTTATGCATTGAGCTAACGAAAGTCATCTTTCCACAAAGTAAAACACATTATGCACAAGTATAATATATAATATAGACTTATAGAATTTAAATAAGCTAATTGTAACCTTTTAGAGAAAACGGGTAGATAATTAGAACAAGTAATGTTTCTCTTATCTTGACTTTAGGACAGGTTCACGATGAGGTCGTGTTAGGACATGTTCATCCAGGTTCGATCATCCTTTATAAAAGAGAATAGTTATATATATATATATATATATATATATATATATATATATATATATATATATATATATATATATATATATATATATATATATATATATATATATTCCTCTAAAAGTACTGGAGAGTTTGGTCATAGACCATAACTTTATGAAAGGAAAATCCCAACTGCACCTCCACGTGGTAGAGGATGGAAACACACTACGGTGTGGCTAACACAGCTCTGGGGACCGAGTATCCACCGGAATAAGTGGACAACTCTGCAGCTGAGCAGAGTAGGGCACTCACTTGTCCTGACAGTCGGAAATTTCTGTCAAAGACAGAGTTAAAAGACCACCATGTGAATGTGGGAAACCACCACTTTATCTTCCCAAGATTTCATGGCCACACATATTTCAGAAATAGTAAACGACGTTAATGGCTGTCTTAGGACATCCTCGTCCGGTAGAGACAGTCATGAGCCACAGGTGACACCAGACCGTCATCCAGCTACTGATGGCAAAACTAAAACTATAACTAAACTAAATAAATTTAGAGTAGGAACATGGAATGTTAGGATTCCTTGGACTGCCAGAGTAACTAACAACGATTGCCTGAAAGAGGCTAATGAAACTAGAACACTATATACAACAATAAGAAAGAGACAAACAGCTTTCTTTGGTCATGTGATGAGAAGAGAGGCATTGGAGAACATCGTGACAACTGGAAAGATCGAGGGGAAGAGAGGCAGAGGCAGACCAAGAGAAATGATGCTGGACGGATTGAGACGGTGGCATGGAGGAATATCATCAGCAGAGTTGATCCAGAACACCAAACACCGAGATCTGTTGAGAGCCATGAACGCCTACGCCAGCCGGCGTTTCCATCCTGCTTCAGGATATTGTGTTCAACATTAGCATCTTTCAGCTGTATGTTGATTCCTAGGCTAGAAGATTACGCTCATCAGCACGCCACGACATTCTGAGCGTCCGGCTCCATACTCTCATAAGTCACTGGCGCGAACCTAACCGCTTCCAATTCTCGTGCGCTCACGTCAACCACGAGAGTATTCGTTTTACGGAGAAAGCTGCTACACCCTCAGCCAGGGAGACAGGCATACACACACACACACACACATATATATATATATATATATATATATATATATATATATATATATATATATATATATATATATATATATATATATCATGTGCCATGCCGGAAAGCGTGGGCGGTCATGACTCGCCCTTTCACTCGATCACCAGAGTCTTGGATCAGCTCAGTGTTCCTGTCTCGTCCTTGCCATGTGGCCAAGCCATCCAGATATTTTCCTCTCGGTCTTCCTCTTGGTCTGTTCCCTTCAATCTTGCCAGTTGTCACTAAGTTATATAGTATATATAATAATAAAGGAAAGATGCTTTCAAATTTTATATTTCTTAGTGTTTTCTCTTCTCTATATTTCTGTACCGTATGTCTATGAGTGTCAATGCTTGCCGGGGATTTATTTTAACTCGCGTGATGTCAATGGTCTCCAGGTGTCATCCTAGATTAATTGTAAGACTTGTTGGCAAGACCACACAATGGCTAGTTAATGAGAACAACACAAACGGTGACGTGGATTGCTAATCCCCAATGACAATATTGTAGACTTCAAAGATTCTAAATCGCTGACATCCTCCACGCGACTGAATGAGCATGTTATGACACTCTCCAAGCTGAGGTAATCAACTGATACGGACGCAGATCAGCTAGTTGTTTTCCTTTCTCATCACCCGTGGCCCAGGTGGCATGCATTGTGTAATGACCACTGGCCGTCGCCTTCAGGCGCCGCGTGTTTACATAACGATAACAACGTCGGCGGACGGCCTTCATGTTGCCAATCCCTTGTAGACATCTATAGACTGTTGTAACTGTGGTGGGGCTGTTAAATGGAATGTTGTAACTGTGGTGGGGCTGTTAAATGGAATGCACGCGCCTATTACTTGACCATGAAAGGGTCACTTAACAAAGGTCCCTAATTGCAAAGATGACCACCATATATAAACCACCATGAGGTATGACCAGTCAGTTCAGTCTGAACACAGCCAGAGTTAGTGTGTGGTCGCATTCTTCTGGAGAAACTTCATATTTTTTCCCTTTGTGATTTGGATTTATCATTCTTGTATCAAGGTTTTATATATTATCATCATGTCTGATTCGATTCTGCGCACTCCCCAGGTATGGTTGCTCGAAGAGGATGTTTTTACCAAGTACCAGCTCAAAGTTGATGAGGTGTTAGACGAGGGGATGTGCGGGGAGATCGTGCTGGCCATACCCGTGGCCAAACCCGAAGCCAGGAGAGTTGTGAAGAAGTTTACCCTTCTGGACGAGGAACGTAAAATCACAAACATGCAAGCGTTCGAGGCCGAGGTGCAGTTCATGCAATCCTTCGATCATCCTTACATAACAAAGTGTCTCATTGCAGCTCAGTGCACAGATTACCTGGCAATATGTATGTATTACTACCCTAGAGGAACTCTGGATTCCTATGTCGGTCATCTCACTCCAGACTTGTCGGAACTGTGCATCAGTCAAGTAGCCTGTGCTCTTCGATACTTACACAAGCACAAAGCCGCACATCTTGACGTCAAACTGGACAATATTTTCTTGGACGCGGACTTTAATGCCATCCTTGGAGATTTCGGATTAGCCATAGCGCTAGAACCTGGGCAGACGACAGTGAAAAAATCAGATTGTGGGGGTACACCTTGTTACTATGCCCCAGAAAGAAAAGGCGCAGCCAACGATAAGCAACTGGATCCTTTTAAGGTAAGTTAGTTTATTTACTATACTTTAAAGCTTTATTACTCGTCCAACTCATTTATGTATATCCATATAGATTTGCTTTTTGCCTACCTTATACGAAAATCACCACCTTTAGCGCTGATTTTCTAGTTGAAATCTTATTGTATGCTGTTATACAGTTTCTATATCGTATACTTGCAGTTTATATTGTTTCTTTCATTGAAAGAAGCTCGCTTGTTCGACCAGTCCAATGCGATTTCTACAGAAATGCTTGGCTGCAATTATATTCAGCACTTTCCACCCCTCACTATAGTAATTCACCCCCTCAAAATGACATATCTGGATATATGTCTTGATATTTTCCTAATTCTATTACTGCCTGCTATCCCCGCCTACCACATGCCGCCTTTCTCACAGCATGCTCCTGACATAAATCTCATGTCTTTTAGTGTGCCAAACAATGTTATTCCCTTTACCTTCCATCATTTATCAACTCCCCATGTGCATAGTGGTGATATTGTTTGGCTTCGATGAGGGAAACTGGCCACGTGATCTCATTGTGTGGTGGCCTAGAACCAGTGTCTGCTGTGGGGATAGCTTTACCTTTTACATTTATTACGTGTGTGTGTGTGTGTGTGTGTGTACCTTTTTACCTTGTACATATACATTAGGGTGTGTATAAGGGAGCTTGACTGTGCTATAGAATACGTACTGTTGGGTGTGTATAAGTTATAGCTTGACTATAGTCTGTGTACTTTAGGGTGTGTATAAGTTATAGCTTGACTATAGTCTGTGTACTAGATTTAATACTTAGTTATCAAGCCAGGGGTCTGGGTTGTGTCATCAGTAAATGCTCTAAGGCGGAGAAGGCTTCATAAAATGAGGTTAAGACATAGATAAATTTATACATTCTTTACAGGACGTCACATCAATGCCATCATGTTTGACTGTTGTTATTATTATTTTGTTCGCTCCCTCGCAATGAACTCAAGCGTATTCATATAGTACTATTACTTCTTGTGTCCTGGGCTGTTTTTGCGTGCAGATTAGCGTTCCCTATTATTGGTGTTCCTCGCCATCAGGAGAATCGGCTCCGACTTCAGAGGCACTTGTAATTTACGTCACAAACTCAAGGGCGATAAGTGAACATTTTAGTCCAACTGACCGGTGTAAGGTTTGATCCCGCTACCCCGGCATCAGTACACCGGAAATCTAAGAACCAGCGCTCGTTTCCATTCGGCCACACTGACCTCAATTGGCTATTTGTGATTATAAGCAAGTTCACTGTCAGTAGTTTGCCATAGCTTTCTGAACGACCAGCACTCATACCATTGTATAAAATAAAAACAGTGCAAGGCGGTCTCCCCAAACTGTGTTTCGATAGCTCAATGCGGGATTGTGAATCGCTTTCGTGACACCTTCGCCACAGCACGGGTGTATACAAAGGCTAGTAGATAATATTCTGAATGTTCTGGACATAGGTAGTGGAGGGAAGGCGCGGACAACAGGAGATGTTCACTCCCATCTACAGCATGCTCTCGACGAAGAATTGATCGGGAAGGGAAGGCGCGGACAACAGAAAATGTCCTCTGGCAACTACAGTATGCCCTTAACATAGAATCGGTGGGGGACAACAGAAAATGTCCTCTCCCAACTACAGTATGCCATAGAGTGGGAAGGGAAGGCGGCGACAACAGAAAATGTCCACTCCCAACTACAGTATGCCCTTAACATAGAATCGGTGCGGGACAACAGAAAATGTCCTCTCCCAAATACAGTATGCCATAGAGTGGGAAGGGAAGGCGGGGACAACAGAAAATGTCCACCCCCAACTACAGTATGCCCTTAACATAGAATCGCTGCGGGACAACATAAAATTTCCTCTCCCAACTACAGTATGCCATAGAGTGGGAAGGGAAGGCGGGGACAACAGAAAATGTCCACTCCCAACTACATTATGCCCTTAACATAGAATCGGTGCGGGACAACAGAAAATGTCCTCTCCCAACTACAGTATGCCATAGAGTGGGAAGGGAAGGCGGGGACAACAGAAAATGTTCACTCCCAACTACAGTATGCCCTTAACATAGAATCGGTGGGGGACAACAGAAAATGTCCTCTCCCAACTACAGTATGCCCTTAACATAGAATAGGAAGGGGACAACAGAAATTGTCCTCTCCCAACTACAGTATGCCATAGAGTGTGAAGGGAAGGCGGGGACAACAGAAAATGTCCACTCCCAACTACAGTATGCCCTTCACATAGAATAGGTGGGGGACAACAGAAAATGTCCACTCCCAACTACAGTATGCCATAGAGTGGGAAGGGAAGGCGGGGACAACAGAAAATGTCCACTCCCAACTACAGTATGCCATAGATGGGGAAGGGAAGGCGCGGACAACAGAAAATGTCCACTCCCAACTACAGTATGCCCTTGACGTAGAATAGGTGGGGGACTACCACTTTACCGCACGTGTGCTACCGGCACCATAAATTAAGCCAAGAATAGTATCACTGTAGCCTACCATGCATGAGGCAACGAGGGAAGCCTAATGTGAGATTGCCTACGTCATCTTGTTGAAAATGTGAGCTGAAATATGCAGCTGGTAATTATTAGGAAGTCTACAAAGGGCTTGGTGTGAGTTGTTTGAGGGCCAGATCTCCTTTGGGAGATGAAAGGCCGCAGAATAACACGTTATACATATACGGCTGTATCTGCCAGGGGGCTTCATGTTTACAAGAACTAAGCCAACACAAACAAGAACAGAATGGAAGGACCAAACCTAACTTGAAATAAGCCCACACAAACAAGAACAGAATGGAAGGACCAAACCTAACTTGAAATAAGCCCACACAAACAAGAACAGAATGGAAGGACCAAACCTAACTTGAAATAAGCCCACACAAACAAGAACAAATTGGAAGGACCAACGTTACGTTCTGAGTTACTTTTAATTTGCATCCCCAAGTCAAGGATCAGAAGTGAATGTTTAAGTTCAACTCACAAGTTTAGATAAAAAACCAAAACCTATATCACCATCAGCGCACCGGAAGTATAAGAGCGAGTGATTTTAACATTTTGACCACCAGACTTCCTAACAATGACTAGAGTTTCCCATTCTTCTTCTGTATGTTTCATATTTAACTATTCCTATAATCAATCTTGTGTATCATCGAGGTCACATGAAAACAGTTGTGTTCATGATAGTTATTTTGTTCACGTGCAGATGGACGTCCTTCTCTCTGGGAGTTGTCATGTGGGCCTTGGTACTGGAAACAGACCCCGACGACGGTATCGACTACTACTACGAAGCGAGGAAACGACGGGATCTTCCAGAACACACCAGGTATTGCTGGTTTTCTTTGCCATCACGAACACACACACAAACATTGACATAACCACACATACACGACTAAGTTAGTTTAAAACTTAGTTGCATATACTTCACAAGACGTCGCAGTCAACCCCAGCATTTGTTTGCTGTTGTGATCTCTTGGTAAGTTTACGTTCAGTAGTTTGCTATTTCTTTCTGAACGACAAGCACCCATACCATTTCGTTAAAAAAAAAAATCTACGCAATGCGGCCTAACGCCAAAACTCCCGCAGTTATGTTTCGAACACAGGTATGCGGTATTAGAAACTGCGTTCTTAACCCTTCACCAATGAGCCAGCACACGACAGAGGCATGGATACAATAGATTAATCTACACAGACAATACATTAATATACACAGACATTACATTAATATACACAGACAACTTACTCACGAACACTCATACAATACATTACTATACACAGACAATACATTAATTTACACAGACAATACATTAATATACACAGACACTACATTAATATACACAGACACTACATTAATATACACAGACACTACATTAATATACACAGACAATACATTAATATACAAAGACAATAAATTAATATACACAGACAATACATGAATATGCACAGGCAATACATTAATATACACTGACATTACATTAATATACACAGACAACTTACTCACGAACACTCATACAATACATTAATGTACACAGACAATACATTAATATACACAGACAATACATTAATACACACAGACATTACATTAAAATACACAGACAACTTACTCACGAAAACTCATACAATACATTAATATACACAGACAATACATTAATATACACAGACAATACATTAATACACAGACAATACATTAATATACACATACAATACATTAATATACACAGACATTACATTAATATACACAGACAAAGTAGTCACGAACACTCATACAATACATTAATGTACACAGACAATATATTAATATACACAGACATTACATTAATATACACAGTCAATACATTAATACACACAGACATTACATTAATATACACAGACAACTTACTCACCAACACTCATACAATACATTAATATACACATACAATACATTAATATACACATACAATAGATTAATATAACACAGACATTACATTAATATACACAGACAACTTACTCACGAACACTCATACAATACATTAATGAACACAGACAATACATTAATGAACACAGACAATACATTAATATACACAGACAATACATTAATATACACAGACAATACATGAATATACACAGACAATACATTAATATACACAGACAATACATTAATAAACACAGACAATACATTAATATACACAGACAATACATGAATATACACAGACAATACATGAATATACACGGACAATACATTAATATACACAGACAATACATGAATATACACAGACAATACATTAATATACACAGACAATACATTAATATACACAGACAACTTACTCACGAACACTCATACAATACATTAATATACACAGACAATACATTAATATACACATACAATACATTAATATACACAGACAATACATTAATATACACAGACAATACATTAATACACACAGACAGTACATTAATATACACAGACAACTTACTCACGAACACTCATACAATACATTAATATAATCAGACAATACATTAATATACACATACAATACATTAATATACACAGACAATACATTAATATACACAGACAATACATGACTGTACACAGGCAATACATTAATATACACAGACAATGCATTAATATACACAGACATTACATTAATATACACAGACAAAACATTAATATACACAGACAATACATTAATATACACAGACAATGCATTAATATACACAGACATTACATTAATATACACAGACAATACATTAATATACACAAACATTACATTAATATACACAGACAATACATTAATATACACAGACAATACATTAATATACACAGACAATACATTAATATACACAGACAATACATTAATATACACAGACAATACATTAATATACACAGACAATACATTAATATACACAGACAATACATTAATATACACAGACAATACATTAATATACACAGACAATACATTAATATACGCAGACAATACATTAATATACGCAGACAATACATTAATATACGCAGACAACTTACTCACAAACAGTCACATTAACAGTTTCAATGCCAAACAAACATTAGATTTCAACTAAATAAACAACGGTGTATGATTGAATCCCAGTTTACAATTTGTTTAATTTGAATAACGAAGACACAAACCATAGACATGTACGATTTATTGCCTGGCATATTTCGCTGAATCTCGTCAGGTACATAATGCAGATGTCACACAACGTAGAGTAAAATAACTAGATACATCGTTCAAGCTGAAATATACACATGTTCGCACAGTAATATCAATTGTTTACCATGGCCATTTTAAATTGACTACCATTAAAATTACCATGGTAAACAATTGATATTACTGTGCGTACATGTGTATATTTCAGATTGAACGATGTATCTAGTTTACTCTACGTTGTGTGACATCTGCAGTATGTACCTGACGAGATGCAGCTAAATATTCCAGGCAATAAATCGTACATTCTATGGTTTGTGTCTTCGTTATTCAAATTCACTACGGGAAAACATTGTTTTGATTTTGTTTAATGTTTGTTAAGAGTTTATGTTGAGTGAATCTGCACTATTATTAACTATTTTAGCCATAGAAGTTGTTAGCAGCAGATGTCTGAGTAGAAAGTAACCACCAAGAAAAATTACGAGTTCTAGACTTTTAAAGAATGGGAGTGGCCTCTATGGTTGCCAGATCTTTTGTATGTTCTGACCACAGGTAAAAAGTTTGAGAATACATTACTCCACGCCTGGATTTTAAGGATGAGACTCAATCACAATTGTCCTACTTGGAACTGAGGGAGATAAACAGTCTCATGGGAGAATAGTGAGTAGCTTGGATAAGGCGTACGCCTCTGACTGAAGTACGCAGGGTTCGAATCAGCTTTGTGAATGTGTACAAATAAGGAATCTGGTGATATTAAGATCCTCCTAATCGTGAGGTGGCAGGTTGAATGCCTAGCCTTTTCAGACAAGGGTGAAAAATAGGAGGACGATTGAGCATATAGTAACAATTTAAATTCCACTGTCCAGGCTACATTTGAAAAAATTAGGAAACCTATCTGCAAGATAAAGCGAGGAGTAAAACGGGGATGTTTGTCGCCACCGGGGATCTATATATAACCTCTATATAGACAAATAATAATGGAAGATCAAAGATATACCAGGAATATTAGTTGGGGGTTATGGTATAAACAATCTTCATAATGGAGACGATAGTATATACTCAATAACAATACAAAAGGTCTGAAGACAAATCTTAGACGTTGTGATAATCATCATTATCTTTCACTTCTTCTACTTCTTTCTTATTTTTTCTTCTGAATTCTCCTTCCTCTACCTCTTTGGAGACTGCGCCTCGGAAAGAAGAATGGGACTAAGGGAAGGAACTCAGTCTAATGACGTCCAGCCTCTTGCATTCAACCACTTTGAAGTCCCTTTGTGTCTTTTAGGATGAAGATGCCAACAACACAAACTGAGTATCTCAAGTGACCAAGGGTTACTTTAGATCTTTTTTCTGGACATAAAACACACAGAGGGCAGATGTTTGGGGAGGAATATGGTCACTGGCACTGCTTGGCATGGTACATGATAATGATATCTTTAAATTGCACACTATATATTACACAGCGTGTTTTACTCTTTGTGTGGTAATATTTATGGTTTACTTTTATTTGATCTGTCTCACTTTTCAAGAGAAGTAAGAGAAGTAAATGCATTTGTTTAATCTTGCTCAATCCTCAGACATGTAAATATATTTATTTGATCTTTGTCGATTCTCACAGAGATGTATTTATGTTTATTTGATCTTTCTCAATCCTCAGAGAGTTGCTATTGAAACTCCTTGACCGAAGGCCTGCAGGGAGACTAACAATCGCAGGATTTTTGAGCAGGCTGAGAAGAAACAGCATTCACAGACGAGTTATTGATAGTAACTAGGATTGTCTAGAACATTCTGGTTGTCAAGTGTACAGTGGTTTTAGCTTTGTTTGTTTGTGAATCCTGTGGCAGACAATTTTAATTAGAAACTTTTAACTTGTGTAGTCTACGTATTGGTGGTCACGTGGTATAGGCTTGCATCTGTGGAAGTGAAGTTAGTTTAGAGACTTTTCTTCCAGTCCAGTACAGAAATACTATGTGAAGTTAGTTTAGAGACTTTTCTTCCAGTCCAGTACAGAAATACTATGTGAAGTTAGTTTAGAGACTTTTCTTCCAGTCCAGTACAGAAATACTATGTGAAGTTAGTTTAGAGACTTTTCTTCCAGTCCAGTACAGAAATACTATGTGAAGTTAGTTTAGAGACTTTTCTTCCAGTCCAGTACAGAAATACTATGTGAAGTTAGTTTAGAGACCTTTCTTCCAGTCCTGTACAGAAATACTATGTGAAGTTAGTTTAGAGACTTTTCTTCCAGTCAACTACAGAAATACTATGTGAAGTTAGTTTAGAGACTTTTCTTCCAGTCCAGTACAGAAATACTATGTGAAGTTAGTTTAGAGACTTTTCTTCCAGTCCAGTACAGAAATACTATGTGAAGTTAGTTTAGAGACTTTTCTTCCAGTCCAGTACAGAAATACTTATGTGAAGTTAGTTTAGAGACTTTTCTTCCAGTCCAGTACAGAAATACTATGTGAAGTTAGTTTAGAGACTTTTCTTCCAGTCAGTACAGAAATACTATGTGAAGTTAGTTTAGAGACTTTTCTTCCAGGCCAGTACAGAAATATTATGTGAAGTTAGTTTAGAGACTTTTCTTCCAGTCCAGTACAGAAATACTTTGTGAAGTTAGTTTAGAGACTTTTCTTCTCGTCCAGTACAGAAATAGTATGTGAAGTTAGTTTAGAGACTTTTCTTCCAGTCCAGTACAGAAATACTATGTGAAGTTAGTTTACAGACTTTACTTCCAATCTAGTACAGAAATTCTATGTGAAGTTAGATTAGAGACTTTTCTTCCAGTCCAGTACAAAAATACTATGTGCAGTTAGTTTAGAGACTTTTCTTCCAGTCCAGTACATAAATACTATGTGAAGTTAGTTTAGAGACTTTTCTTCGAGGAAGACCTAGCAGATGTATTTTGATAAAGACCAGGTAAAGTATTCGTGGAGTTTAACAGCACACAGCTGAGAATATGACTGGTTTGGTCATGTTTCCTCATGAGGTTTTAGATATTTTGTGATCAACGCTGCATCAATATTATTTACCCAGTATCCATAGTCTGTGTGAAACTATATAATCTGGTGTCTTATACCTGTGTATGATTTGAAAAGAGTCATTAATTTGCAAGACAAGTTCTGTGGCTTAGAAGATAGTGAGACGGACAGTTTCAGAATTCCCTGCACATACCAAGTTGAGGGTTTGAAATCAGCGGCAACGACCGTTTTGCATTGATCTTGATGGTATGAGGCATTAGCCATTAGAAAAGCAATAGCAAGCCATTGAAGTAACATTGCCTAGTATATCACAAATAGCCAATAAATGCTGGGGTTGACTAAAACGTCCCTTAAAGGCCATGCAACTAACGTTTATTAGGCTGCCTTTATTCTAGAGACGAGCAAAACCTGCATTTTACAGCAACGGTGAATAACTCGATGGCTGATGCTTATCTTCTTTTGTTTTTAGGATTATAGCTTTTTCTTGAACATGTTTTTTAAAGTGAGCATGTTGTATTTGTATTGAGGAGCGGCTGGCCGAGTGGCTAGAACCCCGGATTCTCCTCGGTAAGGTGTGGGATTTTGTTCTGTCTGGGGCAAAAAGAAAATCCTAACCTGCACAGTTCGCGGCGACTGCACTAGCCAGGCGGCCTTAATTCCTCAGGCTCAAAGACGCCCCCCCCCCCCCCCGACCATACACCGCAAGGTACTATACTAGCAGTAAATGGCAGTGGCAGTTGGCAATTGTATTTTTGTTTTTAAAGATGTAAATAATGATTTTCTAATAGTGTTCAAATGTTTATTGATTAAGGTTGTTTGTGAAAGCTGTGGCAAGCTGAGGTTTATCTTAGATCCCCAGGCATTATGTTCAGGTGATCTAAGCCATGACAGGGACTTTCGTCTATCAGTGTGAGGATGGTGTAAACCTTTCTCCCAGCCCGGTACCAGTGTATCATTTCCACGGGGCTTGTGTTGTAGTGCTCCCCTTCCCCTCTCCTTGTCCAGAAACTAGTTGCGTGTAAGACCGGTACTGGAGCTTTACAACTGCGGATACGGATATTAGAATGTACCCGGGTCATGGTTTAGCACAGCACACACGGACACGGACTGGCTAGGGTTAGGCTGGTCGTGTCTCCATCATGGTTTAGTACAGCACACAGGGACTGGCTGGGGTTAGGCTGGTCGTGTCTCCGCCATGGTTTAGTACAGCACACAGGGACTGGCTGGGGTTAGGCTGGTCATGTCTCCGCCATGGTTTAGCACAGCACACACGGGACTGGCTGGGGTTAGGCTGGTCATGTCTCCGCCATGGTTTAGCACAGCACACAGGGACTGGCTGGGGTTGGGCTGGTCATGTCTCCGCCATGGTTTAGCACAGCACACACGGACTGGCTGGGGTTAGGCTGGTCATGCCTCCGCCATGGTTTAGCACAGCACACAGGGACTGGCTGGGGTTAGACTGTTCGTGTCTCCGCCATGGTTTAGTACAGCACACACGGACTGGCTGGGGTTAGACTGTTCGTGTCTCCGCCATGGTTTAGTACAGCACACACGGACTGGCTGGGGTTAGGCTGGTCAGTGTCTCCGTCCATGGTTTAGCACAGCACACAAGGACTGGCTGGGGTTAGGCTGTTCGTGTCTCCGTCATGGTTTAGTACAGCACACACGGACTGGCTGGGGTTAGGCTGGTCGTGTCTCCGCCATGGTTTAGCACAGCACACACGGACTGGCTGGGGTTAGGCTGGTCAGTGTCTCCGTCATGGTTTAGTACAGCACACACGGACTGGCTGGGGTTAGGCTGGTCGTGTCTCCGCCATGGTTTAGCACAGCACACACGGACTGGCTGGGGTTAGGCTGGTCATGTCTCCGTCATGGTTTAGTACAGCACACACGGACTGGCTGGGGTTAGGCTGGTCATGTCTCCGTCATGGTTTAGTACAGCACACACGGGACTGGCTGGGGTTAGGCTGTTCGTGTCTCCGTCATGGTTTAGTACAGCACACACGGACTGGCTGGGGTTAGGCTGGTCGTGTCTCCGCCATGGTTTAGCACAGCACACACGGACTGGCTGGGGTTAGACTGTTCGTGTCTCCGCCATGGTTTAGTACAGCACACACGGACTGGGGTTAGGCTGGTCGTGTCTCTGCCATGGTTTAGTACAGCACACACGGACTGGCTGGGATTAGGCTGTTCGTGTCTCCGCCATGGTTTAGTACAGCACACACGGACTGGGGTTAGGCTGGTCGTGTCTCCGCCATGGTTTAGTACAGCACACACGGACTGGGGTTAGGCTGGTCGTATCTCCGCCATAAATTTTAGATATTTCGTTGTCAGTATACTCCAACCCAATGCTCCGTTAGACAATGTATATTGATAAAACCAGGTCACGTATTAGTGGACTTACACTTTGGCCTGTCTCCTGAGGGCTGTCTTTTGTTTTCAATGTCATCTTCCTTTCTCTGAGTTAGTTAGTTAGTCAACAGATCGTCCTCATTGCTCATCCAATCATTCAGTCTATAGATGCTCGGATACTCTCCTCAGTAAATCCCGCAGCATGTAGCACCTAGCTACACCAGATCTGTGTTGGTTTATTCATCTTCTTTGGCTTCCTGCAGTCTTCTTGTTTGGCCTCAGCTCTTTTAACTTGCTGTTCTCACAGTCTGACCATGGTTGTAGGTTCACAGTCATCACTTGGTTCTCGCAGTCTGACCATGGTTGTAGGTTCACAGTCATCACTTGGTTCTCGCAGTCTGACCATGGTTGTAGGTTCACAGTCATCATTTGGTTCTCACAGTCTGACCATGGTTGTAGGTTCACAGTCATCACTTGGTTCTCACAGTCATGACCATGGTTGTAGGTTCACAGTCATCACTTGGTTCTCACAGTCATGACCATGGTTGTAGGTTCACAGTCATCACTTGGTTCTCACAGTCTGACCATGGTTGTAGGTTCACAGTCATCACTTGGTTCTCACAGTCTGACCATGGTTGTAGGTTCACAGTCATCACTTGGTTCTCACAGTCTGACCATGGTTGTAGGTTCACAGTCATCACTTGGTTCTCACAGTCAGACCATGGTTGTAGGTTCACAGTCATCACTTGGTTCTCACAGTCAGACCATGGTTGTAGGTTCACAGTCATCATTTGGTCCTCATAACCGACTTACTTCTCGTAGAGCATTCAGCCTAGGTCAGCATTCAGTATATCAGACAGGTCCATGGCTCGTCTGTCCTCCTCAATAGCCGTACCTGCATGCCTGTCAGCCTGCTCATTTCTCTGCGTAATATTATATAAATAATACAAGTTTGTTTGTTTGTTATATTGAAACAGTTTGTATGGTTACATGGTTAAACATAATGTTTTGTTTGATACGGTGTATGATCTGAGTTATTACAGCAATAAACATTTTTAAAATAAACATGGGTTTGTGCTCTATTTTGTGGAATAGTCAAAGTTGTCTTTATATTACGTATTTATCTGGGTGAAATATGTCTATTAATTTGCTTTACCGTACGGAGCACGGTCATCACCGAAGTCTTTCATAATGAAATTTTTCTATAATTTTACTTTACACTCCTGTAGGAGCACAGTCATCACTGAAGCCTTTTACAATGAAATGTGCCTATAATTTTACTTTACACTCCTGTAGGAGCACAGTCATCACTGAAGCCTTTTACAATGAAATGTGCCTATAATTTTACTTTACACTCCTGTAGGAGCACAGTCATCACTGAAGCCTTTTACAATGAAATGTGCCTATAATTTTACTTTACACTCCTGTAGGAGCACAGTCATCACTGAAATATTTCACAATGAAATATGCCTATAATTTTACTTTACACTCCTG
This sequence comes from Cepaea nemoralis, assembly GCA_014155875.1. Classification (NCBI taxonomy): domain Eukaryota; kingdom Metazoa; phylum Mollusca; class Gastropoda; order Stylommatophora; family Helicidae; genus Cepaea; species Cepaea nemoralis. The sequence goes on along the minus strand of JACEFZ010011757.1, from coordinate 204,257 downwards.
TAGGAGCACAGTCATCACTAAAGCCTTTTACAATGAAATGTGCCTATAATTTTACTTTACACTCCTGTAGGAGCACAGTCATCACTGAAATATTTCACAATGAAATGTGCCTATAATTTTACTTTACACCTCTGCAGGAGCACGGTCATCACCGAAACCTTTCACAATGTCTGTGTCCAACCATCCAAAGTGCTGATAATATTCACTGTCAACTTGCTCTCCCCACCGACAACAATCACCGTGTCATATAACTGTTGTCTGTGTCTTTCTTGTTGTTGTCAAGTATAATACATTCTCAGCTTGATTCGTTTGTTATCAAACTTATTTTATGACAGTAGAATCATTTTTTTTCTAAATGTTTCTGTCTAAATCACAAGGGAACAGACTCATTACATCTTACATGAAGTGCTTGACAAAAACCGCCATCTTTACTCTAGGCTTCGCACAATTAGAAATGATCACATCGGAAATATAGGTTTCGATCCTGCATTTAATATATATATATATAGAGAGAGAGAGAAAACAAACACAATGGTTCAGGAATGTTGTGAAAATACAGCCCAGTCAATTACTGCCTCTTGTCTTAAGCCAAAAATAAAAGGCTTTAGCTTTAAAGCTGAGGCCAGACCAATAATCAAATACTGGGTGTTTGTAAAGTCTCACTACAATTTGTATTTAGAACAAATCTGAAACATGAAGTACATGATGTCATTAAAAAATGTGCTCCGCAGATCATCACGAAGCAGTATGCATAGAATGCCTGTCGTCTGCTGGAGTAATTCTTTGCACTCCAAACAGAATGGTGTTATCAACTAAAGAAAGAATTTGTTCTACATACAAAGTGTAGTGATACTTTACAAACACCCTATAAATAGATTCTAACTTAGCTATTCAACTCACAGGAATAACACACAAGGGCAGACTATACAAGGTATACTACACAAGAGTATACTACACAAAGGTATACTACACAAGAGTATACTACACAAGGATATATTACACAAGAATATACTACACAAGAGTATACCCCTCGGCCAGAGAGATCGGCGCATAAAGCACTACATAGAACAATTTTGAACAGTCGAGAAACCACAGTACAGCGTTCAGAAGAAGATCAATAGAGATAAAATAGTAACTTCGATAATAAAATACAAACATGTTTCACAGAGCAGTGTCTTTCTCTGGGTCGGTGAAGTAATAGGGCCATGACATGTTGTAGGCTTAAACACACGGAGAAATAGGTGGCTGTATTTCCCTCACATAACGAGACGAAGATCGGAGGAGTCCAACCCTCGCTCGACCGCCGTCATGACATCATGAGTAAAGTTACCTTCGATAATATGCGAGCATAGACGCGTGGATTTACAAACTTCGATAATATGCAAGCATAGACGCAGTGGATTTACACACTTCGATAATATGTAAGCATAGATCCAGTGGATTTACACACTTCGATAATATGCAAGCATAGATCCAGTGGATTTACACACTTCGATAATATGCAAGCATAGATACAGTGGATTTACACACTTCGATAATATGTAAGCATAGATCCAGTGGATTTACACACTTCGATAATATGTAAGCATAGATCCAGTGGATTTACACACTTCGATAATATGTAAGCATAGACGCAGTGGATTTACACACTTCGATAATATGTAAGCATAGACGCAGTGGATTTACACACTTCGATAATATGTTCACATAGACATAGTGGATCTACAAACTTCACATACTTTGTGACATAACTGTGCGTAGAATAAATTGTCACTGTGGAAAGAGTTGTAGTTGTGACAGATTTCCTCAGTACTGTACATGGGATACAGAAGTGTGTGACTGGGTCAGCTGTGACCTACCGCCGTATGAGAACGTGATGGATACAGCCTTACATAAAGTGAGTGTGAAGTGCGGGAATATGGAGGCCAGTTGTTAGTTGTTCTTGGTTGTTCTTGGTGTATTACAGAGTTAGTATGGTAATTAACATATGATTACTTATTAGTGAAAAGTTCTCCCTAGACAAACACTTATGTGTTCAACTCATTACATGGACTACAGCTTTGGGCACCACCTTTTTCTACCGCTCCACCCCTTTCTCTGGCTCCACCCCTTTCTAGTCCCCCATTACTATCTTTTGCTCCATCCCTTACTAGTGTTCCCCCCCTTTGTAGTACTGCATTACTTTATATTGCTCCACCCTTTCTAGTCATATATTACTGTTTAGTGTCCCACCTGTTTCTAGTGCTCCACCCTTGACCTAGGCAAATAATAGAGAACTCCAATGCTGTCTAGGGCACCAACACTTTCTAGTGATCCACCCCTTTCTAGTTCTCCATTACATTATATTGCTCCACTTTGTCTAAAACCTGACAACAGTCAGTCAGTCAGTCAGTCAGTCAGTCAGTCAGTCCAGTCAGCCAGTCATCAGTCACTTAGTGAGTCAGTTAGTCAGTTAGTCAGTTAGTTAGTTAGTCATTTAGTTAGTTAGTTCGTCAGTTAGTTAGTTAGTTAGTTAGATAGTTAGCTAGTTAGTTAGTTAGTGAGTTAGCTAGTTAGCTAGTTAGTTAGTTAGTGAGTCAGTTAGTTAGTCAGTTAGTTAGTTAGCTAGTTAGTGAGTCAGTTAGTTAGTTAGTTAGTTAGTTAGCTAGTTAGCTAGTTAGTTAGTTAGTTAGTTAGTTAGTTAGTTAGTTAGTTAGTTAGTTAGTTAGTTAGTTAGTTAGTTAGTTAGTCGCGAATCCAACTTCACGGCAACGGGTCGTAACCATTATACTCCGTTTCTGTGCCAGTGAATATCACACAATACTCCTCACTGCCAAATGTGAAAAGTGGAACAGACAAGAGTCTCGGCAAGCCAACAGCCCGCACAGGCACACTGTGCATAATGCCGCTGATAGAATGCCAACACAAAAGTCCTTTATGAAAAAAGACAGTTAGTTCATCGTCGATGTAATCGGCAGTCACCAGAAAGACTTCATTGACCCGGTTAATCCCACATGGCTCGGTCTCTTTCAGCAAGTCGACCCAACATTGTAACCTCAAATGTCTTTGTATAAATCCTGACAACAGTATAACTACAAATGTCTTTGTCTAACACCTGACAACATTATAACTACAAATGTCTTTGTCTAACACCTGACATTATAACTACAAATGTCTTTGTCTAACACCTGACAACATTATAAATACAAATGTCTTTGTCTAACACCTGACAACATTATAAATACACATGTCTTTTCTCAAAAACTGATATGACAAACTAAATACAGTGAAACCTAACCAAACACGTAGAAGAGAATTAGAGACAGAGATGGTTAACATGGGGAGAACATGGGCGGAACTCTGCAAGAGGCAGCGCTAGACAGGACATCCTTGAGTGAGTTGGTTTCACTGATTAAGTGACATGGGATGATCAATGGTCAAAGCTACTTCTTGTATCTACCATGGGCTTATATACACTAATTTTCCCTATGCAACCACTTATAATTTGGTATACAATATAGCATGCCTGCTAACATATTAAACACTTTAACGTCATAACTGTGCCACACTCCTACTTCCCAATTTCCGTCATCCATTTTGATTTGGTCCATACCTACGTTTTGTTTAACATTACATCTGTTAACGGCCTACGCTCCAATGGGCGATAGAGGGCAGCAGAAGAGAGATACAGGATGTGGCAAAGTCAGGACAGGATCCCGTCTCCTTACTTGTAGCGCAATGGTTGGATGGTGCTAGCCCCATATTGTTAGACCGTTCAGTGCTCCGTCTGTGATGTGGTCAATAATATACCACCAGCTGGTCTTGGGCATAGAGAGTACAAGGCGAATGCAAATGAATTCCTGAAAGTGACTATAGACATTTCAAACTTTTAAGAGTCTACTCATATTTACACACATGTCAACATACTGATATTTAATAAAAACGAAAATCAATTAACAATAATTACGGACAGCCGGGACTCAATAATGACATGAAATCGTATATGCTAATATCTCCACAATCTCCACTGAGCTCAATATCTGACGTGACGAACTCCTTCAGGCTTTTCTCCAGGCAGGTACACACCAGGTCGGGGTTATTGCTGATGTCTAAATAACGAATATCTGTTAAATATGCCAGGCTCAGTGGCAGGCGAGTTAATTTCGTGTGCTGCATGCTCAAGTTATCTACATCAGCAAGATTTTTAAACGCCAAGCTAGAAATTTTAACAATTGGGTTGTAATCGAGAGTTACCTCTTGAAGTCGAGAATTCACAGGGAAACTGGTGTCACTTAACTCAGTTATAAGGTTATTCTGGAGGTCTAGCGACGTGATCCAATGAGGGATGCGTTCTCCCTGGACTACACTGATAATGTTCTGTGACAGGGACATAATAGTCAGAGACTGCAGCCCCTTATAAATAATTGGTATAGAAGGAAGCAGGTTGGAACTTAAGTCTATGATATATATGCCACCGTGGACTTTGCCTGAAGCTGGGTCGGATATTTGATTGTGAGAAAGATCATAATCATCAACCATTGTCAAGAAGGATACATCTGGTATAGCTTTCAGGTGATTATGTGAGAGACTTAATGAACTAAGCGAGATTCGCGTAAGGACGAAGTACGCTACTGAGATGATCTGGGTCAGATATATGGTTGTTACTTAATGATAACCAAGATAGTTTGTTGGGCTGAGGAAGAAAGGTTATGTTGGAGATTTTGTTGTTTTGTAAATCTAACGTTATCACATTCTTTAAACTAGACAGAGATTTTGGCGTGGCGGTGAAGTTATTGTTGCTGAGTGTCAAGGTCAACAAGCTGGAGGACATTTTGTCAAAAGCGCTGTCCGGTATGGAAGATATGGCGTTGCCATCAAGATTCAGCTCATTCAAGTTCTGGCAGTAAGTCAGCCAGACCGGCCATGCGGTCAACCCGACGTTTTCAAGGTTCAGTGTCTGTAAGGTCTCCCCAACGTGAGCCATGGCCCCAATGTTCCAGTCCTGGACTTTTGTTCCGATCAGGTTCAAATGTTCTAACGAGTCCAAGTGGAGAAACGCGTCGGGGATTCTGGATAACTGGGCATTCATGAAGTACAGCGACTCTAGTGTCGTTGACAGCTCGTCAAAGGCGTTGTCGTCGATTGTTGCGATGGGGTTGTCGATCAATGAGATCTCCGACAGGCCAGTGGGCAGACTCCCTGCGGGTATTTCCGTGATCTGGTTTGTCTGAGGAGTAGATTATTAAATATGTACATGCAGTCTTTCAGTAGCATGCCATTTGCAGAACTTCGCTCTCATGACAACTTTCCTAAAAACTTCTGGGTCATAAACAAGATGTCCCGCGTACGATACAGCCATCTGAAGATCATCTGCCACATCCTACACCCATCTTCTCTTTGGCCTCCGCTTCCTTTCTTCCACGGCATATACCCCTCCACGATTGTTATCTCCAATCTTTCATGATGTTTCAAGTGACCAAAATATTTCAATTTTCTTTGTTTTATCCTCTTTAATTGCCAACCGTCTTCAGTATTCAGATCGTGTCGTATGGATGCATTTGTTCTGTTCTGTATCCAAGATAGTACAGTTTGGGAGCTACCCTTATGCTAGGTCAAGAACCCTTTTACACGCCCCAAGAAGCACTGGACATATGGTGCCAGAACCAAGGGCACTCGCTGGATGATGTGGTGGACAGAATCTCTACGGTCGCTCGTCATGGGAGCGATGTTCTGCAAAGGCCATGCTACTGAATGAATGAATGAATGAATGAATGAATGCATGCATGCATGCATGCATGAATGAATGAATGAATGAATGAATGAATGAATGAATGAATGAATGAATGAATGCATGCATGAAACTGTACAGGTCCCCTGAGGTTGTAGCTAAAGGAGATTGCGAGTACAATTATGCGTTTCAACTTGATACAGTTATATAATGTAATCAACTTTGCCAGACCCGCGCTACGAAGTTCCAGGGTTCCGTCATTTGATTTACGAGTGCGAATATTTTGTTTCGAAAGCCCCTGGCAGTCGTTGCTAGACCTACGGAGTTAGTACACTGTGCGGCGATCTCTGAAGACTATTCTGTTGTAAGAAGACCAATCTATCTAGGATATATAATAAAGAGATTCGCACGTATTGATTGATGTTTACAGAAGTATAAGATGGAAGTAGAGATTCGATAACAAGTTAAACAATTAACTATCTGTTCGCAGCACAGAAAGCGTCACACAAAGCAAGAACTCCGTAGCTTTTTTAGCGACGACCCACAGGAGTCTCTGAAACATTTAACTCATAAACCGAAGGACACGGCCCGGAATCGAACCCACAACCTTCGGAGCACGAGTCAAACGGCTTGACCGCGTCGCCACAGAGACTTAATTTATCCCAATTAATTATCCAATACAATAGGTTGTGATAAACCTTAAGTTGATTTTCTAGGCAATGTTACGTGTAGTAGTTTGCCATTGCTTTCTGGGAGAGAAGTCAATATTGAAGTCTGACTGACTGGTATAGGGAATTTACCCCTTACCCCGCCATCAACGCACAGGAACTTTAAGAACTACAGTGTACTAATACTTCGGGTCACGTGGAGTGCTGAGAACTTTAATATTGAAAGCTTTGGGTGCCATACTTGGCTAGAGGAGCTCGTACAACACTATCTCACCAAGAAACTTCACCCGGCTAACAAATGCTTGAAGAAGTCTGATGTGTCCGACGACAGGTGCAAATATCGCAGCTCTGCTGTAAACAGGCACAACGCATTTACGTCTATAACAACATTCAGGACCAACACAGAAGAATACAGAGAAGATACAATGACATTTATGGAACTCAAAAGACATTAAACTTAGCCGAAAACGTAGGGCATTCATTTCTAACGTTAAATCACGGCTTCTGTATGGATCAGAAATATGGAGAACAACAAACACAAAATATTCCAAGATTGGTGCCTGCTAAAATAGACGGAATATACAAATAAATGATAAACATCTAGAATATGAGAATGAGACAAATACCAGCGAACCCAGAGGCGAAGAAATGACGCTGGCCCTGCATTGGACACACGTGACCAAAACAAAACAACATAATTTTATTAGTAGAAAAGCCTTACTATGGAACCCAAAAGACAAACGAAATATGAGAACTTTTATATCATTTACAGGATGTAGCAGCAACCCCAACAATTTATGGCTATTTGTATTCCCAGTGCAAGTTTACGTTTAGTAGTTTGCCATTACTTTCTGAACGACGGACACTCATACCATTTCCCAATAAAACAACGCAAGGAGGTTTGATGCCAAATCGCCCGCAGCTGTGTTTCGAACGCGGTTTGTGGGATTACGAACTGCGTCCGTAACACCTTGACCACGGGGCAGAAATAGAATAGGAGCTAAAAACTCACGGAGAAGAGAAGTAGACACAGAGATAAACAATATGAGAAGGACGTAGGCAGACCTGTACGGGATAGCTAGGGATGGTAGGGCTGGGATGAGGACGTGGGCAGAGCTGTACGGGATAGCAAGGGATAGTAGTGCTGGGATGAGGACGCGGGCATAGCTGTACGGTATAGCTAGGGATGGTAGGGCTGGGATGAGGACGCGGGCATAGCTGTACGGGATAGCTAGGGATGGTAGGGCTGGGATGAGGACGCGGGCAGAGCTGTACGGGATAGCTAGGGATAGTAGGGCTGGGATGTACGGGATAGCTAGGGATAGTAGGACTGGGATGTGGACGTGGGCAGAACTGTACGGGATAGCTAGGGATAGTAGTGCTGGGATGAGGTCGCGGGCATAGCTGTACGGGATAGCTAGGGATAGTAGGGATAGGATGAGGACGTGGGCAGAGCTGTACGGGATAGCTAGGGATAGTAGGGATAGGATGAGGACGCGGGCAGAGCTGTACGGGATAGCTAGGGATAGTAGGGCTGGGATGAGGACGTGGGCAGAGCTGTACGGGATAGCTAGGGATAGTAGTGCTGGGATGAGGACGCGGGCATAGCTGTACGGGATAGCTAGGAATAGTAGGGATAGGATGAGGACGTGGGCAGAGCTTTACGGGATAGCTAGGGATAGTAGGGATAGGATGAGGACGTGGGCAGAGCTGTACGGGATAGCTAGGGATAGTAGGGCTGGGATGAGGACGTGGACAGAGCTGTACGGGATAGTAGGGCTGGGATGAGGACGTGGGCAGAGCTGTACGGGATAGTAGGGATAGTAGGACTGGGATGAGGACGTGGGCAGAGCTGTACGGAATAGTAGGGATAGTAGTGCTGGGATGAGGACGGGGACAGAGATGCATGGGATAGCTAGGGATAGTAGAGCTGGGATGAGGACGGGGACAGAGATGTACGGGATAGCTAGGGATAGTAGGGCTGGGATGAGGACGTGGGCAGAGCTGTACGGGATAGTAGGGATAGTAGGGCTGGGATGAGGACGTGGGCAGAGCTGTACTGGATAGCTAGGGATAGTAGGGCTGGGATGAGGACGTGGGCAGAGCTGTACGGGATAGCTAGGGATAGTAGGGCTGGGATGTACGGGATAGCTAGGGATAGTAGGACTGGGATGAAACGTGGGCAGAGATGTACGAAATAGCTAGGGATAGTAGGGCTGGGATAAGGACGTGGGCAGAGCTGTACAGGATAGCTAGGGTTAGTAGGGCTGGGATGTACGGGATAGCTAGGGATAGTAGGACTGGGATGAGGACGTGGGCAGAGCTGTACGGGATAGTAGGGATAGTAGGACTGGGATGTACGGGATAGCTAGGGATAGTAGGGCTGGGATGAGGACGGGGGCAGAGCTGTACGGGATAACTAGGGATAGTAGGGCTGGGATGAGGACGTGGGCAGAGCTGTACGGGATAGCTAGGGATAGTAGGGCTGGGATGTACGGGATAGCTAGGGATAGTAGGACTGGGATGAGGACGGGGACAGAGATGTACGGGATAGCTAGGGATAGTAGGGCTGGGATGAGGACGTGGGCAGAGCTGTACGGGATAGTAGGGATAGTAGGGCTGGGATGAGGACGTGGGCAGAGCTGTACGGGATAGTAGGGATATTAGGGATATTAGGACTGGGATGAGGACGTGGGCAGAGCTGTACGGGATAGTAGGGATAGTAGGGCTGGGATGAGGACGTGGGCAGAGCTGTACGGGATAGTAGGGCTGGGATGAGGACGTGGGCAGAGCTGTACGGGATAGCTAGGGATAGTAGTGCTGGGATGAGGACGTGGGCAGAGCTGTACGGGATAGTAGGGATAGTAGGACTGGGATGTACGGGATAGCTAGGGATAGTAGGGCTGGGATGAGGACGGGGGCAGAGCTGTACGGGATAACAAGGGACAGTAGGGCTGGGATGAGGACGTGGGCAGAGCTGTACGGGATAGCTAGGGATAGTAGGGCTGGGATGTACGGGATAGCTAGGGATAGTAGGACTGGGATGAGGACGTGGGCAGAGATGTACGGGATAGCTAGGGATAGTAAGGCTGGGATAAGGACGTGGGCAGAGCTGTACAGGATAGCTAGGGTTAGTAGGGCTGGGATGTACGGGATAGCTAGGGATAGTAGGACTGGGATGAGGACGTTGGCAGAGCTGTACGGCATAGCTAGGGATAGTAGGGCTGGGATGAGGACGGGGACAGAGATGTACGGGATAGCTAGGGATAGTAGGGCTGGGATGAGGACGGGGACAGAGATGTACGGGATAGCTAGGGATAGTAGGGCTGGGATGAGGACGGGGACAGAGATGTACGGGATAGCTAGGGATAGTAGGGCTGGGATGAGGACGGGGACAGAGATGTACGGGATAGCTAGGGATAGTAGGGCTGGGATGAGGACGGGGACAGAGATGTACGGGATAGCTAGGGATAGTTGGGCTGGGATGAGGACGGGGACAGAGATGTACGGGATAGCTAGGCATAGTAGTGCTGGGATGAGGACGGGGACAGAGATGTACGGGATAGCTAGGGATAGTAGGGCTGGGATGAGGACGGGGACAGAGATGTACGGGATAGCTAGGGATAGTAGGGTTTTGATGAGGACGTGGGCAGAGCTGTACAGGATAGCTAGGGATAGTAGGGCTGGGATGAGGACGTGTGCCGTCCTCGGGGTTTGAAGGCAACCAGAAGAAGAATCACAAACAGGACTGAACCCAGGACATGCAAGTGAGTAACGTGAAATTCTTTAACCTCTTGTAGCAATTTATTAATGACATCTTACGTCTAAAGTCAATGTCAGGTAGCCGGTAGCATTGGTAGAGTAGCACATTGGCATCGAGGTCAATCCAAGCCCTTGACAGTTGATATAAGTCCCATAACATTGGCACTCCTGAAATGTGATTTAAGATTAGTAGGATAATTAGATGTGCACGTAGTGGTAGGTACTCACAGTTATGCAAGGAAAGGAAGCAGAGAACAGAGGATGACTTGATAATATAAAGTTTTAGGTTTATTCACATAGATATAAATTGCAGTCTCGATAAATAAGCTATTGGACTTTACTGAAGGAAGAAACGTACTTGGACAATCCGCCAACATGGCCTCCCTTAACAATGCGACATCACCAGCAAGGGCTGTAATCCACCTCACCTCGCATACATCATCACGATCATGTCCCCTGCCAGATAGCGGCCATGTCATCTGTGTCCCAACACAGATCTCAGCCTTCGGTGTTCTCGAGCAATGTCATGATTTAAGATTATCACCATGATTAAATGTGCATGGCCAAATGGATAAGAACGCTCATTATTAAACACGTGGTGTACTGATGCTGGGGTGGAGGGTTTAACCCCTATACCGGTTAGTTGGACTAACATGTTGACTTCTCGTCCTTGACTAGACGGCGTACATTACAAGTGCCTTTGAAGTCGGTGTGGGTTCGCCCGAGGGCGAGATACACTATTAATAGGGAAAGCTATTCTACACGCAAAATTCAGTCCAGTGATACTAGAAGTCGCATGCATGATTACGCTGGAGTTCAAAGCGAGCTAGAAACAACAACAATGAATGTACATACCTTGATTTTCAAGACACGAAGCTGAGAACAGAGGACAACAAGACATGTGTAGGATTATTTACACATACATTAGACTTCCTATACCTGCTTATCGTCTATGTCCATTGGTGTTGGCGATCACATATGTCCACAACCGTCTATCTATTGTGCTGTCTTCTGCCTGTCTTTTCCTTCAACATTCCCATTATGACGACATAATCCAGCTTTTCACTTTTCATGAATGCCCAAAGACTGTCTTCTTCTGATGCGAGTAACCAGTTCTCTTTGTGAGTGAACTTCTTTCAAGATGTCTTCATTGCTCTTGTTATCTGTCCACTTGTTTTCATCATTCTTCTATACAACAGCATCATCAGCTTTATCTTTCAAAGTTGTCCTCGGCTCCTATGTCCATCAGCCTAAACTGGATACCAGGAAATGTCTGCTAATGTAAAGGCGGCCGACCAGACTCTGACCACATCACTGACCGAGTGCCGGTTGGTCTATACATTTCTGGTTCTGGCACAATATACTAATCCCTCTTAAGTCGTGCAAATGGCGACTTTACTTGTTTCTGTCGTCATCATCATCATCATCATCATCAACATCATCATCATCATCATCATCATCATCATCATCATCATCATCATCATCTTCCACATATGCCGTCACGAGGCTAGGCGAGGAATTATCGGCGTTCCGGCGCCCGACTTGTGGCATTGGATAGTGTCATTCCGTATGATTGTACAATATCTTTGATGTCGTCGATCCATTTTCTTCTCGCGCGAACCCATTGAAAATATAAACTGACTTTCGATGTTTTAAATGATTTTACAAATTACACAAAGATGGAAGTATTGTGCTTGTCGTTCTCAGCAATCTTAGATGGCTTTTCATTGGAGAGAACGTTGGTTGAACTCCGTTAAGAATATATAGACATCAATATCCTGAACTGTTCTACTCCGCCGTACATCATTGCAAGGAGTGGGGCCGACTTGAGGGCAGCGCCAGCAGATTTCAGTACATCATTGCAAGGAGTGGGGCCGACTTGAGGGCAGCGCCAGCAGATTTCAGTATATCATTGCAAGGAGTGGGGCCGACTTAAGGGCAGCGCCAGCAGATTTCAGTATATCATTGCAAGGAGTGGGGCCGACTTGAGGGCAGCGCAAGCAGATTTCAGTATATCATTGCAAGGAGTGGGGCCGACTTGAGGGCAGCGCCAGCAGATTTCAGTATATCATTGCAAGGAGTGGGGCCGACTTGAGGGCAGCGCCAGCAGATTTAAGTACATCATTGCAAGGAGTGGGGCCGACTTGAGGGCAGCGCCAGCAGATTTCAGTATATCATTGCAAGGAGTGGGGCCGACTTGAGGGCAGCGCCAGCAGATTTCAGTATATCATTGCAAGGAGTGGGGCCGACTTGAGGGCAGCGCCAGCAGATTTCAGTACATCATTGCAAGGAGTGGGGCCGACTTGAGGGCAGCGCCAGCAGATTTCAGTACATCATTGCAAGGAGTGGGGCCGACTTGAGGACAGCGCCAGCAGATTTCAGTATATCATTGCAAGGAGTGGGGCCGACTTGAGGGCAGCGCCAGCAGATTTCAGTATATCATTGCAAGGAGTGGGGCCGACTTGAGGGCAGCGCCAGCAGATTTCAGTACATCATTGCAAGGAGTGGGGCCGACTTGAGGGCAGCGCCAGCAGATTTCAGTACATCATTGCAAGGAGTGGGGCCAACTTGAGGGCAGCGCCAGCAGATTTAAGTATATCATTGCAAGGAGTGGGGCCGACTTGAGGGCAGCGCCAGCAGATTTCAGTATATCATTGCAAGGAGTGGGGCCGACTTGAGGGCAGCGCCAGCAGATTTCAGTACATCATTGCAAGGATTGGGGCCGACTTGAGGGCAGCGCCAGCAGATTTCAGTATATCATTGCAAGGATTGGGGCCAACTTGATGGCAGCGCCAGCAGATTTCAGTATATCATTGCAAGGAGTGGGGCCGACTTGAGGGCAGCGCCAGCAGATTTCAGTACATCATTGCAAGGATTGGAGCCGACTTGAGGGCAGCGCCAGCAGATTTCAGTATATCATTGCAAGGATTGGGGCCGACTTGAGGGCAGCGCCAGCAGATTTCAGTACATCATTGCAAGGAGTGGGGCCAACTTGAGGGCAGCGCCAGCAGATTTAAGTATATCATTGCAAGGAGTGGGGCCGACTTGAGGGCAGCGCAAGCAGATTTCAGTATATCATTGCAAGGAGTGGGGCCGACTTGAGGGCAGCGCCAGCAGATTTCAGTACATCATTGCAAGGATTGGGGCCGACTTGAGGGCAGCGTCAGCAGATTTCAGTATATCATTGCAAGGATTGGGGCCAACTTGAGGGCAGCGCCAGCAGATTTCAGTATATCATTGCAAGGAGTGGGGCCGACTTGAGGGCAGCGCCAGCAGATTTCAGTACATCATTGCAAGGATTGGGGCCGACTTGAGGGCAGCGCCAGCAGATTTCAGTATATCATTGCAAGGATTGGGGCCGACTTGAGGGCAGCGCCAGCAGATTTCAGTACATCATTGCAAGGAGTGGGGCCAACTTGAGGGCAGCGCCAGCAGATTTCAGTATATCATTGCAAGGATTGGGGCCGACTTGAGGGCAGCGCCAGCAGATTTCAGTATATCATTGCAAGGAGTGGGGCCGACTTGAGGGCAGCGCCAGCAGATTTCAGTATATCATTGCAAGGAGTGGGGCCGACTTGAGGGCAGCGCCAGCAGATTTCAGTACATCATTGCAAGGAGTGGGGCCAACTTGAGGGCAGTGCCAGCAGATTTCAGTACATCATTGCAAGGAGTGGGGCCGACTTGAGGGCAGCGCCAGCAGATTTCAGTACATCATTGCAAGGAGTGGGGCCAACTTGAGGGCAGCGCCAGCAGATTTCAGTATATCAGTGCAAGGAGTGGGGCCGACTTGAGGGCAGCGCCAGCAGATTTCAGTATATCATTGCAAGGAGTGGGGCCGACTTGAGGGCAGCGCCAGCAGATTTCAGTATATCATTGCAAGGAGTGGGGCCGACTTGAGGGCAGCGCCAGCAGATTTCAGTACATCATTGCAAGGAGTGGGGCCAACTTGAGGGCAGTGCCAGCAGATTTCAGTACATCATTGCAAGGAGTGGGGCCGACTTGAGGGCAGCGCCAGCAGATTTCAGTATATCATTGCAAGGTGTGGGGCCGACTTGAGGGCAGCGCCAGCAGATTTCAGTATATCATTGCAAGGAGTGGGGCCGACTTGAGGGCAGCGCCAGCAGATTTCAGTACATCATTGCAAGGAGTGGGGCCGACTTGAGGGCAGCGCCAGCAGATTTCAGTTTATCATTGCAAGGAGTGGGGCCGACTTGAGGGCAGCGCCAGCAGATTTCAGTATATCATTGCAAGGAGTGGGGCCGACTTGAGGGCAGCGCCATCAGATTTCAGTATATCATTGCAAGGAGTGGGGCCGACTTGAGGGCAGCGCCAGCAGATTTCAGTATATCATTGCAAGGAGTGGGGCCGACTTGAGGGCAGCGCCATCAGATTTCAGTATATCATTGCAAGGAGTGGGGCCGACTTGAGGGCAGCGCCAGCAGATTTCAGTATATCATTGCAAGGATTGGGGTCAACTTGAGGGCAGCGCCAGCAGATTTCAGTATATCATTGCAAGGATTGGGGCCGACTTGAGGGCAGCGCCAGCAGATTTCAGTATATCATTGCAAGGAGTGGGGCCGACTTGAGGGCAGCGCCAGCAGATTTCAGTATATCATTGCAAGGAGTGGGGCCGACTTGAGGGCAGCGGCAGCAGATTTCAGTATATCATTGCAAGGAGTGGGGCCGACTTGAGGGCAGCGCCAGCAGATTTCAGTATTTCATTGCAAGGAGTGGGGCCGACTTGAGGGCAGCGCCAGCAGATTTCAGTATATCATTGCAAGGATTGGGGCCAACTTGAGGGCAGCGCCAGCAGATTTCAGTATATCATTGCAAGGAGTGGGGCCGACTTGAGGACAGCGCCAGCAGATTTAAGTATATCATTGTAAGGAGTGGTTCCGACTAGAGGACAGCGCAAACAGATTTCAATGCTGCCATCTCTGATCATATCACTCATAACACAAGTGGGAGACAGCAAGATTCCGCTGCAGTAGAGACGGAGGAAAGAGCTCTAATTCACGAAAACACTGGAGTGGTAGATGCAGTGGTGTTTACGGATGGTTCCGTGGTTCGGGCCATAGGAAGTGTATGGGCATTCTCCGTAAGACAAATTATTTCTGTCCAGCCAGGGTATGTAGGATTATTGTTGTCCTGCAAGGGGAGGCATGATTAGTTTTATCCAACCAGGGGAGGCAGATTATTGTTTTCCAACCAGACGAGGCAAGATTATTGTTGTCCAAACAGAGGAGGCAGGATTTGTTTGCCCAGTCAGAGAAGTACGATCCAGCCTCATAAACATTGGTCTGGACAATATTAAGAGTTTTCTGATAATTTTCTCCGAAGGAATTGAACTGGCCAACCCATCTAAAATTCCATTGTCTAAAATATATCAAGATCTAACACGTCACATCCAATCTTCACTTCCTGTAGATCCTATCTTTTAACAAGCAGCCAGCCTACTGCTGGTTTTCAATTAGACTGTTATCTTCTCAGCTGTGTGCTGTCTTGGGAAAAAATCGCTATACGTAACAAAAGCAGCAAGTGTGTGCGTGCGTGCGTGCGTGCGTGTGTTTGTGTGTGTGTGATTGTGTGTGTTTGTGTGTGTGTGTGTTTGTGTGTGTGTGTTGGTTAAACATAAATCAAATGGCCCTTCCCCATTCCTCAAGTGGCAACTAGTGTATGGTGTCAGCCAAGCATGTGTAAATACTAATTGGCCATAGTGTTGTAATGTTGTGACAATCACACCGACCCCATTAACTGCCCAGAACATTGTTTAGGCTGAGTGGCCCAGGAAGTCCAGTCCAATGTTTACACACTGCATGCCCACCTGGATGGGGTTTCAACACGTGACAAAGGGGTGGATAGGCTAGAGGACTATAATTATATGATATGAATGCACTTAATTAAACTCATGTAAAACTGCAACTGGAAACAAAATAAACACATGAAATATAAAGTGGCTTTACAAAATACAATTACGGAAAAGGAAAATAAAATACTATCGATGTGAAGCCTTGATCGGCAACTAAACGCAAGAAATTATGTTGTAATTTCTGTCAGCCAAACAGGAAACACTACTGTAACTTCACTAAGGCACAATGACTGAATGAGAAGAATTGAAGAATGAACAATAAATGAAACAAATGAATGAAAACAAAAATCATTATACGGATGTTGGTTAAACCGTTGGCAGCATGTCGTTAGTCATTAGTCCCGGTTGCAACTTCACGGCAACGGGTTTCACTATAATGGTCCGTTCTTGTGCCAACGAATAGAACACATCAAGTTCCTCAAAGTTCATGTGAAAAGTGGAACAGAAAGAGTCCCGTAAAGACCAGCAGCACACACACGCATACATGACAGCACAACAGTCCGCCACAAGAATTACACTCCATCGTTGATGCAAACAGCAGTTACTAGAAAAACCAGCATCTGCACATGCATTACTGCATAAGGCAAAATACGTTGTTCAGCAACCGGCGACAGGCCATTTTTCTGAACATACATTTCATACCACAAATAACTGCGGAGATATGAAAAAAAAGCATTCTACATGTTCGTAGTGTCGCACCAGTCCTGAACTCTCTAGCTGGGCAATGGAACCATCTACTACAAGTTCAAAATGAAGACAATGCAAACAAATACAGTAGCCAGAAACAAATAGAGTCCACGGTCTTAACGGATCACCCACCTATCAGCTATATGGGATCGGCAGTTATGTTTGTTGCATGTGGAAAAAAAGTAAGATATTATAACATAAAGATGCCCCATGTAAATATATTGTCTAATAAATAAAAAGGTATAACCTTGTAAGGGCAATCGCCAACAACAATGTGAGCAAGGCGGCACCCACAGATGAGCAGCACGATACTCTTCCACACGGAGTGCATGTTGTCAGTACATCTGTGCAGGGTGAATACAGATTGGTTTGATTGCATTGCCTGTAACACTGAACATGAAACACAAACAGGTTCGCATTTGATTTGATAAATTCAATATGTTTTTGTAATGGGGCGCTCTTGTGTGAAACAAATATCACATGTTCCACGTCTGGGGGTGTGTTGGGTACATGGTGCCAGCCCCGTCTATACATAGACCAATCAACCACCACAGGCTGATGTCGTTAATACTTCAACGGCTGCCTTGACTTCCACAGACACTTCTTGGGGCTTTATGTAATCTGGGTAGGCCAGGGAGTCCAGGGCAACTTTTAATAATAACTCCCGGTATTCGAACACAAACCTCCGGAACGGCATGCAAACGTCTCAGCTACTGGGCCACCGTGTCTCCTGGTTGTCTCTTATACTAACGAAGACATACGTATGTTCTTATTGGACTCGTTTATTCCCTGGCTGCATGTTCTACAGCAAGTGGTTTGTACTTTAGAGTAATACTCCAGGATTCCTAATCGGTTCATACAATACACTAATGGCACACAACAGCATTAACTCGGTGACTGGATGATGGAACAGCATATAGCTAGCCACAGTAGCAACTGGTGTTCACTCGGTTACTGAATGGTAGAACGGCACACAACTAGTTACAGTAACAACTGATATTCACTCGGTTACTGGATGGCAGAACAGCACACAACTAGCTACAGTAACAACTGATATTCACTCAGTTACTGGATGGCAGAACAGCACACAAATAGCCACAGTAACAACTGATATTCACTCGGTTACTGGATCGTAGAACAGCACACAAATAGCCAAAGTAACAACTGATATTCACTCGGTTACTGGATGGCAGAACAGCACACAACTAGCCACAGTAACAACTGATATTCACTCGGTTACTGGATGGTAGAACAGCACACAACTAGCCACAGTAACAACTGATATTCACTCAGTTACTGGATGGCAAAACAGCACACAACTAGCCACAGTAACAACTGATATTCACTCGGTTACTGGATGGTAGAACGGCACTCAACTAGCCACAGTAACAACTGATATTCAATTGGTGACTGGATGGTAGAACAGCACACATCTAGCCACAGTAACAACTGATATTCACTCGGTTACTGGATGGTAGAACAGCACACAACTAGCCACAGTAACAACTGATACTCACTAGGTTCCTGGATTGTAGAACAGCACACAACTAGCCACAGTAACAACTGATATTCACTCGGTTACGGGATGGTAGAACAGCACACAACTAGCCACAGTAACAACTGATATTCACTCGGTTACTGGATGGTAGAACAGCACACAACTAGCCACAGTAACAACTGATAGACAATCGGTTACTGGATGGTAGGACGGTACACAACTAGCCACAGTAACAGCTGATATACAATCGGTTACTGGATGGTAGAACAGCAAACAACTAGTCACAGTAACAACTGATATTCATTCGGTTACTGGATGGTAGAACAGCACACAACTAGCCACAGTAACAACTGATATTACTGGGTTAGATGTAGTTACTTACATGTATACTGTAGACAAATCAATGTGTAGAAGAAATGTCATTACTTACATGTATAGTGTAGTCACATCAATGTGTAAAAGAAATGTCATTACTTACATGTATACTGTAGTCACATCAATGTGTAGAAGACATGTCATTACTTACATGTATACTGTAGTCACATCAATGTGTAGAAGACATGTCATTATTTACATGTATACTGTAGTCACATCACTGTGTAGAAGAAATGTCATTACTTACATGTATACTGTAGTCACATCAATGTGTATAATACATGACATTACTTACATGTATACTGTAGTCACATCAATGTGTAGAAGAAATGTCATTACTTACATGTATACTGTAGACACATCAAAGTGTAGAAGAAATGTCATTACTTACATGTATACTGTAGTCACATCAATGTGTAGAAGACATGTCATTATTTACATGTATACTGTAGTCACATCAATGTGTAGAAGACATGTCATTATTTACATGTATACTGTAGTCACATCAATGTGTATAATACATGACATTACTTACATGTATACTGTAGTCACATCAATGTGTAGAAGAAATGTCATTACTTACATGTATACTGTAGACACATCAATGTGTAGAATAAATGTCATTACTTACATGTATACCGTAGTCACATCAATGTGTAGAAGAAATGTCATTACTTACATGTATACTGTAGTCACATCAATGTGTAGAAGAAATGTCATTACTTACATGTATACTGTAGTCACATCGATGTGTAGAAGACATTTTATTACTTACATGTATACTGTAGTCACATCAATGTGTAGAATACATGTCATTACTTACATGTGTACTGTAGTCACATCAATGTGTAGAATACATGACATTACTTACATGTATACTGTAGTCACATCAATGTGTAGAAGACATGACATTACTTACATGTATACTGTAGTCACATCAATGTGTAGAATACATGACATTACTTACATGTATACTGTAGTCACTGTCAAAGATCTACACAGCGGCTTAGAGAGTTAAGACGGAGCTATACAGAGAATACTAGACAGGAGAGACACAGGCACTATATTTAGCTTGACAACAGGACACAAGTGTGTCAACGACGACAGCATTAAGTGCGTATGAGCGAGAGAATAGGAAACTCGCCTCTCGACGAGTAACTGGGGAATACCAGTTACATTAGTTAACTGACCAAGCGTGCTGGGATTCTACGCACGCAGAACTCGTCAGCGCACGCAGGACTGAATGTCCGAAGTTGAACGCGCAACTAGAAGCGTGCCTCAGACGGGGGACAAGGACTGAGAGAGAATAGACGTGTTCGCTAGGAACCTATAGTAGTTTATAGACAATAGTGTTAGCTAGACCTTAGATTCCAATTAGTGATATAGTATCATTATTTCCACCTCTTCATTGCATCTGTGAAACATACCATGTTGTTGATTATCAATGAAGTAATCCGCTCGCCGAGCTTGTGTGTCATAAGCTCTAAATAAAAATGTATCCTTTTGCAAACCACACGAGTTATTGATTCGTGTTGTGCAAAAGTAGGGAGTCCTGAATAACCTGTCGCAAGTAGGTTGTTGACAGGCAGGACCCATTTGGTGTCAGAAGCTTCTGAACCAACGTCTAGAGACTCTAAATTTATTTTGTGGTGTTAAAATTATCCAAACGTGAATTACTAAATATAAAGTTTTGAAATAGATTTTTTCGAGAATGAACACCAAAATACTTTAAAAAGTACTATTTGTGGAGCTTGAACCACAATTAACAGAAAAGAATTAATAAACTGTGTAATTCTGTGAAAATTAATAAGAAATGTGTATGAAGTTGGTTAAATGAATATTCTACAAATATGTTGCAAAGTTTTCAAGCACACCATCGTGTACATTACATTTTGTGTGATACAAGCCATAATCAATTTTTGTGATACAGCCATCAATGTCAACATTCATCACATTTGATAGATATTAGCTACTAAACGGAATCGATAGAGCGGTAGTTATACCAACTAGGAAGGAAAGTGAAGACAAGACGACAGTGACATTCATACGACGCATCATCTTACAAATCATGACGTTCATTGATACTATCATATCATTCATTCATTAACATCATCTATCATTATCAAAATCACATTTGTTGTTGATCAACCACATGAAAAATGAACATGTATCTGTAACATAGACATGTTTTTCTAAACTATTGATGCTCTAACAAACAGAAGCGTCAGTTTTCCAATCAAGTCGATCATTATTGTGTACAGAAGTCAGCGGTGGAACATCCCAAGTGCCAAGTTTTTCCAACCGATTAGATGAGTATTTTTTCGAATCATTTTGATACTGACCATTTTAACGATGCATCTTATTGTTCAGCAACGATGTAAATAACTAACATATAACTGTACAACTATTGTGTGAAATTGAAATATTATTGTTGTGAAATAACATAAGATCACAAAATGGCATCGTTAAATGACTGCATCCAGTCAGGCAAAGCACTAGGCCATACTGGACAGGAATTAGAGAGATGGGTTGATCAAAGATAGTAAAGAAGAAATTGCCCGACAGAGAGAAGAGAGAAAAAGCTGCTCTAGATAGAGATGAAAGAGCACTAGAAAGACAGCATCAAAAAGATATGAAACAAGTAGAAGAAGCCACTAAAGTAAAGATGAAAGAGTTAGAGATAGAGTCAAATATTCAAATAGCCTCTAGTAAACAGAAGAGCCAGGAGGAGCAGAATAAGTTTACCAAATATAAAGGCCTCATCAAGCCATACAGCGTAGGCGATTCCATTTCTGCATGGACGGAGAATATCGAGTTCCAACTTAAGACTCAGAAAATACCTTTAGATGACTGTGCAATGATCTACATGAGAAATCTCAGTGGGGAGCCATTAAAAGTGATAGAATCAATACCTACAGAACTAAGGAGTAACTATCAATACATCCACGATAGAATCATGCAACACTTTCTGCTTGATGCTCCAGGGTATAGGATTCAATACTCACAAATAAAGCCTAAACCTACGGAAACGTTCCTAGATTACGTCTCTAACGTGCAAAGTACATTTAACAATTGGCTTAAAGCGGCGAAAGGTGGGTAAAAACTTTGACAAACTGCAAGATCTAATGGTAATGGACAAGGTTATAGCTACAGTCCCTACCCCATTTGCAAAGTTCTTACAACAGGCAGACATAGAATCCATTCAAGAGCTAGAAAAACGGGGGTCGGCTTACTTTTCTGCAAATCGTGATGTCTTTAAAACCACCATCCATGATACTGAGATCACTGCCTTTGTGAAAAATGAACCAAGTAGATCGTATAGGCAAAAAGAGTATCGTAAGAAAGACCAGCCTTATCAAAAGCCTCCACTATGTATTTATTGCAAACTTTATCATCCTAGTTATTCTATGTGTGATAAGAACCCAGCCTATCCATCTCACTTAGAAACGGTCATAAAGAAGCAAGAGAATAGGAGAAATTCTTTTAAACGTGCCATCAAATGTTATTTTTGTTCGAGCTATGGCCACTATTCGGCAAAGTGTTTGGGCAGACAAAGAATGAAAGCAAACAATGCTATGCTCATCGATACGTCATCTGATGATGAAAGTGTCATTGACTCTGAGCTTGAGAATGTACTACCAGAGAAAGTGTGTGAAAGTGTGGCAGTAGTTACTGATATATTTGATTTCAACAAATGTCTTACATGTCACCAATTTCATGTGGATGGAAAATTAAAATATGGTCACGTTATTCCATATGCCATCGAAGATGCTAGTGCAGTTAATGCCTCCAGAGGTAAATTGAAGTTCTACGATGCACTGGTCAATAATCAACCATGCCAGTGTTTGGTGGACAGCGGGAGCACTTTACTTGGCCTGAGAAAAGAACTGGTGAGACCAGAAGATTACACGGGTGAATTTGTCAAATGCCGTACTTTCTCAGGAACAATTGAGAAATATCCACTGGCAAAAGCGCATATAAATACCCCAGTTTCTTACCGGCACATTTACGTGCGCAATCCTGCAAGACCCTTGTACGGATCTTATTTTAGGATGCTTGGCTTCACTAAAGAAATGTACTGACGATGATATTTTAGCCTGGAAGGAAACGAACCTGGCTAATGCTGTAACGAGGTCAGAAACTCAAACACACTACACTGACCTACAGAACGAGATGTTACAGCTGTTAACACCTTGCGGTGCTACTAACAATAATACCCGCCAAGAATTTATCGAGGCACAACGCACCGATCAAACTATCGCACCTTATATTAAATTGTTAGGTGAGCGAGCGAAAGTGACTAAGAATGCATCTTGGTATTTTAGAATACACAACGGAATTCTCATGCGTTATTACACAAATAATAACCATGAAATTCAGCAAACGGTGTTACCTGTAACATACCGACAAACTGTGCTAAAGATCGCACATGAGTCACCGTTTGCTGGACATTTGGCCTATGACAAAACCAGAGCCAGAATTTTGTCACACTTTTACTGGCCTAAATTCTGTACTGATATAAAATTTTTCGGTCGTACATGTACTAATTGTCAACATCTTGTAAGAAAGGGTAAGCATGTGACGGCCGAAGTTCAACGGTCACTTTTGGCATCACGACCAAATACGAGTGTGTAGCGGTCGATATTGTTGGACCCCTAAATCAGGTGTCGAACAAGGGAAACCGTTTCATCCTGACACTCGTGGATACATGTACCAGGTGGATCAAAGCAATTCCACTAACATACATCACCTCCAAAGATGTGGCAAATGTATTTTTGCACTTATTTAGTCGTTTTGGTTTTCCGCGAACGATTTTATCGGATCGGGGAACCCAGTTTATTTCGGCTGCCATGCAAGAATTAACAAATTTGTTAGGAATACAGCAGCATTTCTGTACACCGAACCACCCAATGAGTAACGGCATCATAGAAAAAATTAACGGGGATCTGAAACATATGCTGGCAAAAATAACAGCCGAAAACCCAGCTGAATGGGACACGCTATTACCAGCTGTGCTATTTGCCCATCGAGAAATTCCAGCACTCAAGTACGGGTTTCTCACCTTTCGAACTAGTGTATGGGGCGAACCCTCGTGGACCCCTATCCATATACCATCAGCTAATTACTAGCTTACCAGAAAATCCAACATCAGTTACACCATACGAGATGGTAACAGAGACACGCGATAGAATCATGAAAGCGTGTGAAATAGCCAAAGCATCTTTGGAAGAGTAAAGGACAGATGTACCGCGAGTATGCAAATAAAGGTGCTAAAACAATACACCTGGAACCTAATCAGAAAGTTCTCCTGTTACTACCATGATAAACGAAATTTATTGCTAACATCATGGCAAGGGCCATTCAACGTCGAACGGAAAGTGTCGGATGTTGACTATGAAATATCGATAAAGGGAAAATTAAAGATATTCCATATCAACATGCTGAAACCATATTTCTCACGACAGGAACTACAGACAGACGAACAAAATGCACCCACACCAAGTAATCGGACGACAGACGTACACAACACAACTACACTAGGTAGGGCGACACACGACAGCGACATCGCAAATACACTTAGCCAGATAACAGCACACACAGCTAATACCACTACAGTACTTAACCAGACAGATGACGACGGATTAGAATTACCAGTCCCTACTGTAGACACGACTGGGACCATTGACAGTATACGGATAGAAACCAAACTTACGGACGAGCAACGACGACAGATGATAGATTTAGTGACAGAGTACAAGGACATTTTCTCCGACATCCCAGGAAAGACAGACAGAATAGAGCATTCTATCATTCTGACTGATAACACCCCTATCAAATGTCGACCTTATTCCATCCCTCTAAATTATAGGGCAAATCTCGACAAAGAACTACTATCTCTTGAGTCGAGTGGAATAATTCAAAGATCACAGTCGGAATATTCCTTTCCTATCGTTCTTGTCGCCAAAAAGGACTCAACAATTCGCCTCTGCGTCGATTATCGACGTCTAAACAGAGTGACAAAGATCGATGCTGAGCCAATTCCAGCATGCGAGGATTTGATTCTAGATATGTCTACATCTCGTATATTTTCTAAACTTGATCTCACTCGAGGCTACTGGCAAGTCCCGATGCAACAAAATTCAATTCCCTTGACAGCTTTTTCCACACCTCTAGGACTGTATGAGTGGCGCTTTCTTCCTTTTGGCCTTCGTAATGCTCCTGCCACTTTTGTACGTCTTACTAGAGATCTACTCCACGGGGTACCCAATACATCTACATACATAGATGACATATGTGTACATACTGAAGACTGGACGTCACACCTACAGAAACTGAGACATGTCTTCGACAGGTTACGATTATTCGGTCTTACCGTCAAACCAACTAAGGTTGAGTTGGGCATGGAACAAATTGACTTCCTAGGCCATACCATCTGCAGAGGCCAACTCAAAACAGACGAGAAAATAGTCACAAAGATTCTCAATTTGACTATGCCAACGACCAAGAAACAGGTCAGAAGTCTGCTTGGTCTTGTAAACTACTATAGTAAATTTATTCCCAATCTGGCGGAAATCACCAGTGTTTTTTCCAATATTTTGAAAGCTTCGGCTAAATTGAATGTGCAAGATGCAGCGTTAATTGGAACTTTGTCAAAAGTTGAAACTATCTATTCAGTGTACCACCTATTTTGCGGTTACCTAACAAAAATCTTACCTATTTCCCTCCGCACAGACGCAATTGCAATTGCCATATCTGGTATATTGGGCCAGTTTTACGATGGGAGGTTCCACCCAGTGATGTTCGTAGCCGAAAAATTAGCCCAGCTGAATCAAGATACTCAGCATACTGAATTGGAGGGCCTTAGCGTAATCTATTGCGTTAGAAAACTGCATAGGTTTTTGGCAGGTACAGAGTTTGTAATCCAGTCCGACTAACTCTCCCCTTGCGGTAATGCAGTCTGGCATCCCTCAAAACAACAGGATCTACAGATGGTCCTTAATATTGGCAAACTATGCCTTTACAATCCAACATTTGAAAGGGATCATTGAACTCTTTGGCAGGACGTCTTAAGTAGACCTTCAGATATAGAGATACCTGAAGTACAGGAAAAGAACGACGACTTATCACCAGAAACAGTGACACTGTAGCGATTAATGAAATCAGTGCCGGGTGTGATAGAAGAGTTACACTTTAAGTACGTTCTGTAAGTGCGTTAATATCGCCAGCCGACTGAACTGTGTAAGAAAACAGTGCCAGTATAAGTAAATGAACAGGCACATTAGTAACATTGTTACAGCGCTAACACATGTAGAAGCCTTAATTACATCGAAAGTGTTAGACTTGAACCTACAGAAGCTAGTAGGGAACGTTAAATATAGACACTATCCTGAAAGGAGAGCAGATAATACTGTGGTGAATTGAACTAGGTTATGAAACTAGTCTACCAGGAACAGTGTTCGAACATTAAAACAGAAAGGACCCATCTGGAAAGGACGACGTTAGTGTAGTTATATAATAACGTAATTGTGATATGTATATTACATTGTGTTTTCTTTAAACAGTGCGCATAACCTCATTGTGTATAGTTATAAGTGAATTGCAAATGTTCAATTACTTCTATGACGTTATTTATGGTAGTTCATAGGTATAAATCATCCACATTTACTTAAAAACAGCATTTAATTTAACACCTACGTTAGAAATGTAATTATTAGACATTACTTTATCACATCACCATGTAAACATAATCATTTAGAGATTAATTTCCTTAAGACATCATTTCTATACTAACCCAACAATTATAAAATTAGCATCATTTCATTTACCGATAATACTATAAGGTAACTAACCCACTTTGCTTAGAGATAGTTAATTAATTAGGTTATTTCCCTTAGGTTAATTTAGAACAGCACACGAAATTACTATAGCTTAGTTAGATTAGTTAGTAATACATGATAGGTAACTAACCATCATTGCAAACGTGTATAATATGTTGTAGAGATATGCAAAGACTCATAGCACAGTCATGTGGCGTGAAGACTTGTACGATTAAGCCAATCATTTATTGTAAATATGTATTGTTCATTTATGTAATATTACGAACCATATTTTAAAGACGAATGAATGTTTAAACATCACTATGGTATGAAAGTTGAGCGAAAGATGTATAGATGAGAGGAGTGAATGAAGACAAAGTAAACATTGAGTGAGAGAGAGAGAGAGATTTAGCGGAATTTTTTTTTCTCCGCGCAAATCGTCTTATTATGACTTGTCTCTGTCGATCTGTGTAAGCAATGTGTTGTTCAGTTTAAGTGTGTATCTGCCATACTTTAGAAATAGTAGTAATAAATAGAGAAAGTACTTTGAGCATCTTAAAACGAAATTGTGGTCATAAATAAAATTAACCAACATTTGTAGCCACAATAATCCGATTTACGGCGCTCGAAGTAATACATACATGTAGAATAGAAAAACAGACACATGTTAGCAAGGTATTTACATTGTAGTTTATTAGATAACACGCAAACAAACAGGAAAACAAACACATAAAAGCTGCATTCACCATTTGTTGCAAAGAACGGTAACTTAAAACAGGGGACACAATAACTTCTTTAAAAAACCTGAAGGTAACATTGAAAATGTTTATTCACAAACGGAAGTTAAAAGGTGAAGAGTAGAACATAGAACATACGAGTTGGTACTAATATTATAGGGGAACATGAACAGTCATGCTCATGTGTTGTTCTCTTAACAGAGACAACTTGTTGCGGGTTGTCATATTGGGCAATTTGAGGACAGGTCGAGACATAAGTCAACGGGTGAAAGTCAAAAGACATAGGGTCAAACGACGGAAGCCAGGACATAAGTCATAAGACAACGGTTCCGGATCAATACAATTCCCAAGAATATAATAGAGGTCTGTAGCCAACGATAATGATGTGATGCACTACTCAATTAGCCGAGTGAATCAATATATCAGTGTGAAAAGGGAAAAGAAGATAGTTTGTTCTATCCCCAGAAGAGATCTTTGACAAAAATTGGACAGCCAATTTTTCAGTGACGAATACGTGTTACATACAGGAGTTAAACGGTTGTAACATTACACACAGAGGAGAGGAGTGTGTCAAAGATCTACACAGGGGCTTAGAGAGTTAAGACGGAGCTATACAGAGAATACTAGACAGGAGAGACACAGGCACTATATTTATCTTGACAACAGGACACAAGTGTGTCAACGACGAGAGCATTAAGTGCGTATGAGCGAGAGTATAGGAAACTCGCCTCTCGACGAGTAACTGGGGAATACCAGTTACATTAGTTAACTGACCAAGCGTGCTGGGACTCTACGCACGCAGAACTCGTCAGCGCACGCAGGACTGAATGTCCGAAGTTGAACGCACAACTAGAAGCGTGCCTCAGACGGGGGACAAGGACTGAGAGAGAATAGACGTGTTCGCTAGGAACCATATGTAGTTTATAGACAATAGTGTTAGCTAGACCTGAGATTCCAATTAGTGAATAGTATCATTATTTCCACCTCTTCATTGCATCTGTGAAACATACCATGTTGTTGATTATGAATGAAGTAATCCGCTCGCCGAGCTTGTGTGTCATAAGCTCTAAATAAAAATGTATCCTTTTGCAAACCACACGAGTTATTGATTCGTGTTGTGCAAAAGTAGGGAGCCCTGAATAACCTGTCACAAGTAGGTTGTTGACAGTAACATCAATGTGTAGAAGACATGTCATTACTTACATTTATACTGTCGTCACATCACTGTGTAGAAGACATGTCATTACTTACATGTATACTGTAGTCACATCACTGTGTAGAATAAATGTCATTACTTACATGTATACTGTAGACAAATTAGTGTGTAGAAGACATGACATTACTTACATGTATACTGTAGTCACATCAATGTGTAGAAAAAATGTCATTACTTACATGTATACTGTAGTCACATCAATGTGTAGAAGAAATGTCATTACTTACATGTACACTGTAGTCACATCAATGTGTAGAAGACATGTCATTACTTACATGTAGACTGTAGTGACATCAATGTGTATAATACATGTCATTACTTACATGTATACTGTAGTCACATCAATGTGTAGAAGACATGTCATTACTTACATGTATACTGTAGTCACATCAATGTGTAGAAGAAATGTCATTACTTACATGTATACTGTAGTCACATCAATGTGTAGAAGACATATCATTACTTACATGTATACTGTAGTCACATCAATGTGTAGAAGAAATGTCATTACTTACATGTATACTGTAGTCACATCAATGTGTAGAAGAAATGTCATTACTTACATGTATACTGTAGACACATCAATGTGTATAATACATGTCATTACTTACATGTACACTGTAGACACATCAATGTGTATAATACATGTCATTACTTACATGTATACTGTAGTCACATCAATGTGTAGAATGCATGATATTACTTACATGTATACTGTAGTCACATCAATGTGTAGAATAAATGTCATTACTTACATGCATACTGTAGTCACATCAATGTGTAGAATAAATGTCATTACTTACATGCATACTGTAGTCACATCAATGTGTAGAAGAAATGTCATTACTTACATGTATACTGTAGTCACATCAATGTGTAGAAGAAATGTCATTACTTACATGTATACTGTAGTCACATCAATGTGTAGAAGAAATGTCATTACTTACATGTATACTGTAGTCACATCAATGTGTAGAATAAATGTCATTACTTACATGTATACTGTAGTCACATCAATGTGTAGAAGAAATGTCATTACTTACATGTATACTGTAGTCACATCAATGTGTAGAAGAAATGTCTTTACTTACATGTATACTGTAGTCACATCAATGTGTAGAAGGCATGTCATTACTTACATGTATACTGTAGTCACATCAATGTGTAGAAGGCATGTCATTACTTACATGTATACTGTAGTCACATCAATGTGTTGAAGGCATGTCATTACTTACATTTATATCATTGTAACAACATTGTGAAGAAGAAATGAGTTACTTACATCGTTACGGTAGTCACATTAATGAAGTTTTATCTCCGTGTGTTCACGGCCTTCCATATTTAATGACCTAATATTCAGAGTTCTTGGTTCAGCTAATCGCTTCTTGTCCGTCCGTTCTTATCTATGGCTATCCTTATAAGGGCTGTCTTATTCCTTTCTTATCTCCGATCAACGTGTTTCAGTAACATAAACAACAGCATAAATCAAATAATATACATTGCTTTGTATGAAATAAACGTGGGAAAAAAAAAAGTAAAGCGTGCCTTGTAACATTTCACTGCACCCTTGCATAATAATGCACGCCACGAATTTCGGTCTCTGGCTGCAGCCTCCCAGGTGTCATGATTCCAAAGCGAAAGAGAGAGAGAGAGAGAGAGAGAGAGAGAGAGAGAGAGAGAGAGAGAGAGAGAGAGAGAGAGAGAGAGAGAGAGAGAGAGAGAGAGAGAGAGAGGTGTAACATGCATTCCACTTGTGGAGATGAAAATGAAACGAGGAATGTGTGTTTTCATGCACTATGCCATAAATGTCATATTATCATAACTGTATATGCATGTATTTGGTTTATTAACGCAATGTGACACATAACACTAACAAACGGCATCGCTCTGTAATATACACAAACAAAGAAACACACCTTGTACACCTTGTAAATATACATTGTTTTGTATGAAATAAAAGTTGGAAAAAAAAACAAAAAAACAGCATAAATCAGTTAACTATTGTCGAGTCGGTGGTGTTTATAATTAACTAGCTGACCCGGCCCGGCTTCGCCCAGGCCTTTTTGGGGAGCATCTCATTTAATTCATATAAGTAGTCATATAAGTTCCCGTTCCCGTTACCGACTGTCTGTCTGTCTGTCTGTCTGTCTGTCTGACCCGGCCCGCCTTCGCCTAGACCCTGATGGGGAGCATCTCATTTAATTCATATAAGTAGTCATATAAGTTCCCGTTCCGACTATCTATCTGTCTGTCTGTCTGACCCGGCCTGGCATCGCCCAACACCTGGTGGGGAGCATCTCATTTAATTCATATAAGTAGTCATATAAGTTCCCGTTCCCGACTGTCTGTCTGTCTGTCTGTCTGTCTGTCTGTCTGTCTGTCTGTCTGTCTGTCTGTCTGTCTGTCTGTCTGTCTGTCTGTCTGTCTATCTATCTATCTATCTGTCTGTCTGTCTGACCCGGCCCAGCCCATGGTGGAGAGCATCTCATTTAAATTATATAAGTAGTCATATAAGATCCCGTTCCCGACTATCTGTCTGACTGTCTGTCTGTCTTGGGTAAATGTAGGAGGGAGGAGGAAGAGGGAGGTGGAGGAGGGAAGAGGAGGGAGGAGGAGGGAGGAGACAGGAGGAGTAGGGAGGAATAGGAGGGAGGAGGAGGGATTAGGAGGAGGGAGGAGTAGGGTGGAGGAGGAGGCGAGGAGGAGGGAGGAGGAAGAGGGAGGAGGAGGGAGAAGGAGGGAGGAGGAGAACGCAGGAGGAGAAGGGAGCAGGAGGAGGAGAGGGAGGAGGAGGGAGAGGGAGGAGAAGGGAGGAGGAGGAGAGAGTAGGAGGAGGGAGGAGGCGGAGGGAGAAGGAAGAGGGAGGAGGAGAAGGAGGGGAGGAGGAGGAGGGAAGAGGAGGAGGGGAGGAGGAGGAGGGAGGAGGAGGAATGTGAAGGGAGGAGGAGGGAGGAGGTAGAGGGAGGAGGAGGAGGGAGGCGGAGAGAGGAGGAGGAGGGAGGAGGAGGAAGAGGGAGGAGGAGGAATGTGAAGGGAGGAGGAGGGAGGAGGTAGAGGGAGGAGGAGGTAGAGGGAGGAGGAGGGAGGAGGAGGAGGGAGGAGGCGGAGAGGAAGGAGGAGGGGAGGAGGGAGGAGGAGGAGGAGGAAGAAGGAGGAGGAGGGAGGAGGAGTGATGAGGAGGAGGGAGGAGGAGGAGGGAGGAGGAGAGAGGAGGAGGAGGGAGGAGAAGGGATGAGGAGGAGGGAGGAGGAGGAAGAGGGAGGAGGAGGAATGTGAAGGGAGGAGGAGGGATGAGGTAGAGGGAGGAGGAGGAGGGAGGAGGAGGAGTGTGGAGGAGGAGAGGAAGGAGGAGGGGGAGGAGGGAGGAGGAGGAGGAGGGAGGGAGAAGGAGGAGGAAGGAGAAGGAGGGATGAGGAGGAGGAGGGAGGAGGAAGAGGGAGGAGGAGGAATGTGAAGGGAGGAGGAGGAATGTGAAGGGAGGAGGAGGTAGAGGGAGGAGGAGGAGGGAGGAGGAGGAGTGAGGAGGAGGAGAGGGAGGAGGAGGAAGGAGGAGGGGGAGGAGGGAGAAGGAGGAGGGAGGAAGAAGGAGCAGGAGGGAGAAGGAGGGATGAGGAGGAGGAGGGAGGAGGAGGAAGAGGGAGGAGGAGGAATGTGAAGGGAGGAGGAGGGATAGGGAGGAGGGGGAGGGGAAGAGGAAGAGGGTAGGAGGAAGAGTGGAGAGGAGGAGGGAGGAGGTAGAGGGAGGAGGAGGAGGGAGGAAAAGGGAGGAGGAGAGAGGAGGGAGAAGGTAGGAGGAGGAGGAAGAGGGTGGAGGAGGGAGGAGAAGGAAGGAGGAGGAAGAAGGAGGAGGAAGAGGGAGGAGGAGGATGGAGGAGGGAGAGGGAGGAAGAGGGAGGTGGAGGAAGGAGGAGGAAGAGGAAGGAGGAGGAAGAGGGAGGAGGAGGATGGAGGAGGGAGAGGGAGGAGGGGAAGAGGGTAGGAGGAGGAGGGGAGAGGAGGAGAAGAAGGGAGAAGGAGGGAGGAGGAGAAGGAGGAGGAGGGAGGAGGAGGGGAGAGGAGGAGGGAGGAGGCAGAGGGAGAAGAAGGAAGGAGGAGGAGGAAGGAGGGAGAGGAAAGAGGGAGAATGAGGAGGGGAGGAAGGAAAGGGAGGTGGAAGAGGAGGAGGAGGGAGGAGGAAAGAGGTAGGGGGAGGAGGAGGTAGAGGGAGGAGGAGGAGGAAGGAAAGGGAGGAGGAAGAGGAGGAGAAGGGAGGAGGAGGGTGGAGGGAGGAGGAGGAGGTAGAGGGAGGAGGAGGGAGGAGGTAGGAGGAGGAAGAGGGAAGAGGGAGAAGAAGGGAGAAGGAGGAGGAAGGATGATGAGGGAGAAGGAGGCAGGAGGAGGAGGAGTGAGGCAGGATGAGGAGGAGGGATGAGGAGGGAGAGGGAGGAGGAGGGAAGATGAGGGAGGAGGGGGGAGGAGGCGGAGGGAGTAGGAGGGAGGAGGATGGAGGAGGAGGGGAGAGGAAGAGGGAGAAGGAAGAGGGAGAAGGAGGAGGGAGGAGGAGGGAGAGGGATGAGAGGGAGGAGGAGGGTGGAGGGAGGAGGTAGAGGGAGGAGGAGGGAGGAGAAGAGAGGAGGAGAGAGTTCGCCATTCCGAATTCATACTCGTCTAGTTCTTCCCTTCTACACGACTGCAGATAACTTCCTTACACATAAAAAGATGAATTGTTATTGATATTGCCGTGGCATGGAGGAATATCAGCAGCAGAGTTGATTAAAAAAAACAAAGACTGAGATCTACAGAGAGCCATGAACGCCTACGCCAGCCGGCACGGCACTTGATGATGATTACTGCCGTGTGACGATTCTGTGTAGTCACGCCATTTTCTTCCCTTTCCCTAGCGTTTTGGTTCGGGGATTCTTTCATCATCATCATCATATATTTACGTACGTATTTTGGGAGGGGGAGGAGGGAGGAGGAGGAAGAAGAAAAAAAAACTATGACAGTTGACAGCTCTGGAATGAAAGGAAGGCATGTAGAAAATTTCATCTCAATCGGATGGGCCGTTCGCGAACAAATAAAGGACATACATATTTACATACATACATATATACATACACATATGCATACACTTTGTTTTATAGATATAGATTTTTAACTGGCCTTCTAGGGCCACACAAAAAATAAAAAAAAAACTATTGTTGACAGCTGCTTACACACTTGACAGTTATTGTGACATGAGACGTTCAAAAGTGGGGCGGCTATCTTTAAACTGTCCTTGTGACGTCGCCGTATTCGTCTGCCTCTTGATGTCACATGCTTTACATTCTGATATTCGTAACAACAACATTGACAGGTTACAAGACAATAGCATGGTTATTGTAAGTTCTATAACACTTTTAACATTGCCATTTGAATTCCCCTCGTGTAAATATATTCGTATGTACACATAATTGTTAAGTGAATATATAATGCAAAGAATGTATGTTTCTGTAAATATGTTTTTCTATAAATTTATTATTCCAAAAATCTACTCTTCTATAAATATGTTCTTATATAAGTATATTTGTTTCTATTAATAAATTTGTCCATAAGTACAGCCTTCTGAAAATACATTTCTTTTAAAATTCCTTTTTAAAATGTCCGTAAACACAAATCTATTTCTACGAATATACTCTGATGTAAATATATTCTTCTATACATATATTCGTCTAGAAAAGCATTGTTCTAAACAGTTATTCTTCTATAAATGTATCCATCTATATGCTTCATCAAATTTAATCATCTACCAATATATAGTCAGCTCTTTGGTGAAGTGGTTGCGGACGTAGTTCGTAATCGCGCAAACTGCGTTCAAATCTACACTGCGGGCGATTTGGAAGCAGACCGCCTTGCATTGGTTTCCCTACAATGGTATGCGTGCCTGTCGTTCAGAAAGCGATGCCACATTTCTGAACGTAAACTTGCCCAGGAATCACACAACAGCGAATAAATGCTGGGTTTTTTTTTTTGCGACGTTACAGATGCGACAGACACATACATCAACGCTCCTATCTCACAGACAGCTATGTTAAAGACACATACGTCAACTCCACTATCTCATAGACCGATATGTTAAAGACACATACATCAACTCTCCTATCTCACTGACGTATATGTTACAGACACATACATCAACTCTCCTATCTCACTGACGGATATGTTACAGACACATACATCAACTCTCCTATCTCACTGGCGGATATGTTACAGACACATACATCAACTCCCCTATCTCACTGACAGATATGTTACAGACATATACATCAACTCTCCTATCTCACTGACAGATATGTTACAGACACATACATCAACTCTCCTATCTCACTGACAAATATGTTACAGACACATACATCAACTCTCCTATCTCACTGACAGATATGTTACAGACACATACATCAACTATCCTATCTCACTGACAGATATGTTACAGGCATATACATCAAATCCCGTATTTCACTGTTATGTATGTTACAGACACACACATCTATTCCCCTGATTCACTGGCCGATAGTTTACAGACACATACATGAAATCACCTTTCTTACTGACAGATATGTTATAGACACATTATTGAATTCCCCTGTCTTGTGTCACCACCTTGCAATGACAACAAGATCTATGCCAGCGGTAGCGCGGATACTGGTAGGGTCCCCCATGTCGGACAGGTCAAAGAACAGGAGCAAGACGAAGAGAGACACACGCTTGCTACTTTGTAGGTAGACTGAAGACAGTCTAAGTCTAGGGAAAGCAAACAACGCTACTGCTTGTTAAAGTCGGACGTACTGAACCACAAACGCGACAAAACTGTGCAACAGCGCATTTCACTGTATGATGTCACATACTGATCAGCTAGCAAGAGCCAGACAGCTTCTACTATCTAAAAGAATGTAGCTAGAGATTGTCAGGGTCCTATCTGGGGATGTCTGTGATATATTTATCATTGTCCTTCACAGTATTTCTCTAGATTTTTATGACAAATGTGCAGATTGGATCACCATACAGGGAGATATTCAGTCATCGATGAAGTTAGATACAAGTGTCAAAATAATTGGAACATGCGTAGTGTCTCAATAGAGGTAGAAGATTGATTGGTTTGGCACGACATACCGGCAGAATCCAGGCCAAGGCCCGGCGTTCGAAGGCTAGCTCATATTACAAAATGGCTTGAGAGAACAACACCGTCCCGTAGTTTTTTATTCGTTTTGGAATTATATTAACCCAGTCCTCTCCAAACCCTGAGGTAAGAGAAGCTTGTAGTGGATGATATATGACGATGTTTTTGAAGAGTGGAAATGGCAACATTGTGTCTGTATGTAAAGTGTGAAACTGTGAGATCAACGCTTCACGGAGAAGAAAGCATAACTGTTCGCTTTCAGCAAAACTGACATGCCTAATCCACTAATTATTTGCCATGCTGAAATTCCGTCTGCTATGAAAGACTTATTATAAGCATCGTGAATACCGTTGCACTATAAAGGCGCACCATGAACATTCTTCCTTATGCTGTAGAAATGTTCGCTATAAATGCACATCATTGAGCATCTTCCTTATGTGGTGGACATTATTCTTAAGAAATTATTCCTTTAAACACTGGTGCTCAGAATATGTGATTCTGCAGGTTCAAATCCTACACGTATATATATATATATATATATATATATATATATATATATATATATATATATATATATATATATATATATATATATATATGTGTGTGTGTGTGTGTGTGTGTGTGTGTGTGTGTGTGTGTGTGTGTGTGTGTGTGTGTGTGCGTGCGTGTGTGTGTGTGTGATTCTTCTTTTCACATCTTTCAAGAATATGCTATGAGAAATTGAAAGTGGAAGCCATGTTATTTTTATGAGATTTATTACTCATTCGAAGGGTGAAAATGGATGCACCATATATCTGAATATTTTGAAGGACGCTGCACTCGGAGCCGGCTTGCACAATTGCTGCTGATGACTTGGCGAATTTTTACTTTCAGTGATCTGCGATATGGGTTCTGAAAGATTGTCATAAAGCAGATCGTTATTGATTTTAATGCAGCTATATTGCTTGCACAATTGGGGACGATTTGGAACGTCGTCTTTAACCCCCTGCTCAAAGGATTGGGAAGGACAATATGTTCTTGTGTTCGAAACTGTGCTGAGGCTTTTATGAATATCTATCGTATGGCTCTCGCATTATTTCATGACATGATTTATATATTTTATCATTTGTGAGTGCCTCACATATGAAAGTTGATGTATTAGTTATTACACTGATTGCTGGAGGAGACATTTTCGAATTTGACCCCAGTAAGAAAAGGTAACGGGTTTATGAGTGTGGATGATGAGGAAAGCAATTGTGTATCGACGTACAACACGAAAGGAATGTTGACTGGTCTTGCAGAATAGACATGGAATGATGTGATCTTATCATGACGATTTGTCTTATTATGACGTTTGTGTCTCATTATGACGTTTTTTTTGTGTCATTAATTTTTGCTTATCGTGACATCTTGTCTCATCATGAAGTTTTGTCTTATCATGATGGCTTGTCTTATCATGGCGTTTTATTTCATTATGATGTCTATGTCTCATCACGGCGTCTTTGTTTCATTATTACGCCCTTATCTCATCATGACGTCCCAGTATCAATCACAAATATTTGCAGATCCCTATGCTGATATTAATCACACTTTATCGGATGTTGGATTAAACTCCACCACCAGAGAAGAGGGCTAGTGTTTCCACATCGGAGTGGCAACACCTCCTTTCTCCTACCCCTCCCCCACAATGTTGTTTTCAATGACATTTGCATTTCTTTCAAATGCATATTGGTGGGCATCTGCATGTTTATTACCAGAGAGGGTGGTGTGTGTTTGGCTTTATTGCCATGAACTGCTGTTCGTTTGAACTTACCATCTTTAAACTTGGTCATACTGGATTGCTTTGCTGATTGCTGTTGAGATGTTCTGACCTATATCCATGAGATGGTCTTCATTATTTCATTGGTTACAATGACCTGAGGACGTACCTTCATAATAACGTGAAGAGTGGATTCTCATTATCTTGAATGACCACCCGGCCTTAGCTTCACCAGGCATTTTCGTATCCACTATGTATCAGTTACCATCTTTATCCATCAAATTTGTGTCACTATGGAGAGTTACCTTGACGTTGGTGAACCAAGGATTTGGCTACATCAATTAAGAACATACCTTACCCAGCTCATCACTAGCTGCGAAATAGTGTAGTTACCGAACGGTGTATACGAACTTTATTTTGTGTCTAGAAGACGAGGAACCTTTCCCAATGCCAGTTGGAGGAGCTTATTATCATGCACTAACAATTTTGTGATTTTTTTGAGTGAGATATAGGAACTTCATCAATTTGATAGCTTTCCAAAGGGTCATATATCTATATTGCTTCAGTAATTTCTGAGATTGGTCTTGTTATAATTGTGGTTGCAACATGTGGTATTGTATGATTATAATATGCAGACCACAGACCTTCCCGTATCCCATCATTTGTCCCAATATATTGGTTGAGTTAGATTTAAATGTTTGAGTCGATTAATTGGTGACGCTTTATTCAGCAGTTGTTTATTACAGTTGATACATGACACTAATTATAAATTGATTTAGAGATCAGAGTGAGGATGGAGAACCACACACAGATACATTTCCCTTATAGAGTGAGCAGTCTCCTCTGTTTTTTTTTTTGGTGGTAAATTCCCAGGATCTCTACGCCTTCTATATGTACATATCTTCATAAAATTAGTGTTGAAAACATACATTGTTTTTCTTGGTCCTCACTTGGGATTCGTGAGCCATATTCAGGTTTCCTTATGAAGGCTGATAAGGACGATATCCCATCCCATCAGGGATACCCCTAAATATGTCATTATTATTATGTTACACCTCACAATGCCCTGTGCAATGGTCACTATACTGTTTGGTGAGATTGTCGCCGGTACAATATGTTGTCTATTGTAAAGATCCTGTAGCCCGCCGCGTTTATCTCCCTCACTCCGGCGGCTAACCTCCGACAGTGCAAAAATAAAGGCTTCATGTACAATACTGAGGATGAGGGGGTGTTAGTGTAGTTGATAGGAGACTACACTGACAATGACATGAAGAATTTCGAACATAGGTTCCACCTTCCGTTTTTCTTCCGCCACAGAGGTAAAGACTGGCCACCAAATGTTCCGTGCAATCAGGACCACGACTGTGAGGGCCCTCTTACGTCCCAATTTCTATAGCAGGTTGATGCTTCGGCTCATGTTGTTTTTCCACACACCCGGGACGCCAGGACGCTCTGTCCGTAATGCCCTCACATATCCAGCATACACACCCGGGACGCCAGGACTCTCTATCCGTAATGCCCTCACATATCCAGTATAAAAACCCGTGACGCCATGACTCTCTGTCCGTAATGCCCTCACATATCAAGCATACCAACCCAGGGCGCCATGACTCTCTGTCTGTAATGTCCTCACATATCCAGCATACAAACCCGGGACGCCAGGACTCTCTGTCCGTAATGCCCTCACATATCCAGCATACAAACCCCGGACGCCAGGACTCTTTGCCCGTAATGCCCTCACATATTCAGTATACACACTCGGGACACCAGGACTCTCTGTCTGTAATTCCCTCACATATCCAGCATACAAACCCCGGGGACGCCATGACTCTCTGTCTGTAATGCCCTCACATATAAAGTATACAAACCCGGGGCGCCAGGACTCTCTGTCCGTAATGCCCTCACATATCCAGCATACAAACCCGAAACGCCATAACTCTCTGTCCGTAATGCCCTCACATAGCAAGCATACAATCCCTGACGCCAGGACTCTCTGTCCGTAATGTCCTCACATATCCAGTATACACACGCAGGACGCCATGACTCTCTGCCCGTAATGCCCTCACATATCCAGTATACAAACCCGGGACGCCAGGACTATCTGCCCCTAATGCCCTCACATATCCAGTATACACTAGGCAGGTAATTCTGACTCAGTCTTGACGATTGAGACTGTATTCATTTAGTAACAATTTGTGTCCCAGTTCTTTTGCTCCATTCTCTCGCACCTCGACGATATTTTCTTTTTACAATGCCAGCCCCTGGCTTGTAGACCAGCAGAATCACAACACAAGACGTAGGACTATTGGCATGAAAGTTGTTCAGTCAAACTGTGACACAGGTCTACATGTGCGTGTACGTGTGTGTGTGTGTGTGTGTGTGTGTGTGTGTGTGTGTGTGTGTGTGTGTGTGTGTGTGTGTGTGCGTGCGTGTGTGTGTGTGTGGTCGCGTGTGAGTGTTCGTTTGTGTGTCAACGAAAGAGAGAGAGAGAAACAGAAATATCCGTTATTGATTAGGGCAAGGACATCATTCTTCCGTAAATACATGAACATACAATCATAACTCCACAGGTCAATATAAATATATAATCATATAATAACTCCGGATGGCTGTGTGAGGTGCACCAAAATAGGATCTTCCCAGCCAACGCAAGTTAGCGAGGCAGGCGTTTCGAGAATGTAATCGCATCGTGAAGCTAGGGTCGTGGTTTGAGCGGGCAAAAGAGCAAATTTGTACGACCGTTCTGCAATGTCTCGATAAGCGCCCACTCTCTCTCTCTCTCTCTCTCTCTCTCTCTCTCTCTCTCTCTCTCTCTCTCTCTCTCTCTCTCTCTCTCTCTCTCTCTCTCGATGAGTAGTAGGCCTGCAGTCAGTAAGCTGGTATATCTTTTCGGTCAGTCCTACCGGCGTAGCTTGGAAGCTCGTCGGTAGGCGTCCAGTGGTTTAGAATGTATCACCTTGTACCGGGAGGGCGCGCTTTAGCGATGCTACTCTTGGCCTGCGTGTGCGTGATTAGTCCGTCTGTCCGACAGATATCTGGTTGATCCTGCCAGTAGTCATATGCTTGTCTCAAAGATTAAGCCAAGCATGTCTAAGTTCACATTGTCTCACGGTGATACAGCGAATGGCTAATTAAATCAGTCGAGGTTGGGATTCGCACAAGTCATGCGGGGAGTCTGACGGTAATACACGCTTTGCAAAGTCCGGACACTTGTGATTGACAGATGTACGCGTCCTATGGTCCAGGCGCGTACGAGGCCCTCACCTCTGGGACTTGGCTTAACGTCTCTAAGTCGGGTCCTTTGGGTTCCAGGGTCTGGCCATCACTCGCCACCTGCTCGTGGAGGCGAGGTCTCGGAGGTTTAACGTTGTCCCGCCAGTGTCTGCAGCCTACCTTGTGCCAGACGTATTGGTTACCCATTCCTCTGGAAACCACAGGGCAAGGCCGAGAGAGGGAACATGTCGTTTGGGCACCACATGTTTCTCTGAAGCTCTGCCCAGGCATTGTGTTGGAATATTTGCCCATATTTCAAGTCACACACTTTGGTCTGTCAAGACTGCAAGGTGCCACTCACAATAACTCCACATAATAACATAAATATATTATCATGCAGTCATATCTCAAGAGGTAAACATAAATGTATTATCACGCAGTCATAACTCCACAGATCAACATACATATAGTATCATGCAGTCATAACCCAACAGACCCATATAAATATAGTATCATGTAGTCATAACTCCACAAATCAATTTTAATATATTATCACGCAGTCATAACTCCACAGATCAACATAAATATATCATCATGCAATCGTAATTCCATAGATGAATATAAATATATTCTCACGCAGACATAACTCCTTAGACCAACATAAATATATTTTTACACAGACATAACTGCAGAGATCAACATAAATATAATATCACGCAGTCATAGCTCCACAGATAAAAATGCATATATTATCATGAAGTCGTAAATCCACAAATTAATATAAATATATTATCAAGCAGTCATAACTCCACAGATCAACATAAATATATTATCATGCAGTCATAACTCCACAGCTCAACATAAATGCATGATCAAGGAGTCATAATTCCACAGATGAACATAAATATATAATCATACATTCATAACTTCACAGGTCAATATAAATATATTATCGTGCAGTTATAACTCCACAGATCAAGATAAATATATTATCATGCAGTCATAACTACACAGATCAACATAAATATATTAGCATGCAGTCATAACTCCACAGATCAACATAAATATATTATCACGCAGTCATAACTACACAGATCAACATAAATATATTAGCATGCAGTCATAACTCCACAGATCAACATAAATATATTATCACGCAGTCATAACTACACAGATCAACATAAATATATTAGCATGCAGTCATAACTCCACAGATCAACATAAATATTTTATCAAGCATTCATAACTTCTGAACTGGAAACAATTTGGTATATTTTGCTCCTGCGAAAAGAAGGGAAATACTAAACACAGACACAATGCACATTCACATAGCTTACAAGTTAAGAAAATCAGTCGTACACAGGTGAAAAACAAAGTGTGAATTATCCAAAAATCAGAAGCAATCAATAAGTATATAAAAGGAAATAATAAAATAACAAAAGTACAATAAGACAACAAAGGACGGCCGACGTTTAGATTCTAAGAATCTTTGTCAAGGACAAGACAACACAATCAGATAAAACAACGACAAACAAAACACACAAAATATAACACAATTACTCGCATAAATGGCGGTTTATTATTTCTCTTCTTTTCGCAGGAGCAAAATATATATAATTGTTTCCAGTTCATATTATTATATCCTGCTGCAGCCGCTGCTTTTCTTCTTGTTCCATAACTTCTGAGATGAACATAAGTATATGATCTCGCAGTCATAACTCCACAGATCAACATAAATATATTATCATGCAGTTAAAACTCTACAGATCAACATAAATATGTTATCATGCAGTCATAACTCCACAGATTAATATAAATATATTATCATGCAGTCATATCTCCACAGATCAACATACCTAAATTGTCAGTTATAACTCCACAGATCAACATAAATATATTATCATGCAACCATAACTCCACAGATCAGCATATATTTATTATCATTCAGTCATAACTCCAGAGATCAACACAAATATATTATCATGCAGTCATAACTTCACAGATCAACATACATATGTTATCATGCAGTCATAAATCCACAGATCAACATAAACGAACAGTCACTTCAGCATGTTTATTGCTTATATGAATACATGGGTAGCGTCGTTCGTGCTTGTTGCAGTTTCCTACTATACAGCCCTGTATACTGAATGTTTTACACCTTCTTCCCTGGGGTACATAAGATCTGGCAAGCTTTCTTGGTGAAAAATCGGTTCCTGTTGCCCGCACACCCTCCATAA
The DNA here is from genome assembly GCA_014155875.1 of Cepaea nemoralis. NCBI lineage: Eukaryota > Metazoa > Mollusca > Gastropoda > Stylommatophora > Helicidae > Cepaea > Cepaea nemoralis. The sequence goes on along the minus strand of JACEFZ010011757.1, from coordinate 161,595 downwards.
AAGAAATATTGACACTCCCCTGCTGTGTGATTGTAAAAGTAGCGTGGCCAGGAAGCGTTGCAGGGTCCGTAGACTGGTTCTAGGAAACAGTCGCTTGCTGAAACAAAAATAATATTTTCATTTTAACTCGCGCATATAATTATAAGGTGTGTGTGAACATTTGACTTCCTATGTTAGTGCCTATATTCTATCACCTCTTCACGTGCAGGCAATTTGTGAAGACAAGAGAGGTGACAAAACACAACTTGATTTAATATAATCTCCGAGTTTCTGTTAAGAAACAGCCACTTGGGATAACTCTAGACCGGCAACAATATATGACCTTGTGGGTTCGCGTCTTGACTCTGGGAATCTCCGAAATACGCTACAATGGTCAAATAATTCTAAACAAGTTGACCAATGATTTCGTTAATAGATAATTATTATTTAAACAAACAACATTGCCATTTTTCGTCATTCGCACTTGCGAGGGCTGTCAAGACAAGTCACCTGATCAAGTCAAGAAGCCTGATACCGGGGAAAATTGCATGTGGCAAGAACACAACAAGGCACGTGGCAACCAAGATGTGCAGCTTGGGAGCCGACAAGATGACGAGCGGAGAGAATCTACCTGCGAGCTGCAGCAAACAACAAGAACCTCAAGCAACCTCTAACGAAGCTACCAGGAGGAAGGACGACGACAACCCACCACAAGCAAGAGCCAAACCTACTGGGAAGCAGAGGGAGGAGAAAGACACCAGAGTCTGAAACAGCGACTGACCGACAAGTAAGTGGGTTGTCAAGAGTGTCCAAGTGGAGCTATCAGACGAAGAAATCCTGAAGCAGCTACAAGAAGAGAATCTTTACATTCGATTCTTGAAGGCGGAGCGGCTCCTTGCCTACTCCAAGATACCTACAACCTTGACGGTGGTGACGACAGAGGGCAGCAAGATGCCGACCACAGTATCAATCAACAAGAGAATGCAGCAGCCAGAGAGATTAATTCCAAGAGTCAATTAATGTTCCAGATGCCAGAGGGTCGGTCACAGCAGAGCAGCATGTCGCAGTAAGACATAAATCTGCCAGTACTGCGCCTATCACCACGCCTTCAAAGAGTGTCACCTAGCCAAGCTGGACACGGACTTCCGAGCACCCAACAACAAAAGAAAGTGCGCCAACTGCTTGGGCAAGCATGGAGTAAGATGCTTGGGCTGCCCGTACCTTCAAATACATAGAGACGTATTAAAGCTCGCCATCACCACAGAGACTCCATATAAGGACGCAATGCGGAGGTGCGAGGTACCACGGGCATCTCACAAGCGGAAAAAGCTCAACTGCAAGACCAGATAGATGAGCTAAAGAAGCAAATCAAGCTGCTTCAGACGGCGGCGCCGACCAGCGACAATGAAAAGCTGCTTGCTGAGATAAGTAGATCCAGCAGAACATCACGCAAGAAGTGGAACATATTGCACTGGTAAAGAAGGAGAACGAAAATATCCTGCAAATCATTAAATCAGAGCGAGAAATGCAAAAAGCTTAAATTGAACTTTTCCAAAACAAATCAACAGCAGCCATACAAGAAATCACAGAGAACCCACAAGATGAAAACCAAGAGATCGAGCCTGAATCGCAAGCGAAAGTCAGCAGCTGAACCACGACACTCGAGACATTGAAGGGGAAGCCAATATCCCGTCAGACTCCCGAAGAAAACCGAGATGAGTACCCTGACGATGGCATAGAGGACAACCCGCTGCCACCAATATTTACCGATGAAGATATCGCAGAGATAAAAAGGATACACGAACTCAAGTGCAAAGAATACAGAAGACGCATGGAAGAAAAACCGAAACTAATAGCAAAATCAGAAGCTGAATTACAAGACCACATGAATAGTCTAAACGAAATGTGTAGGGAACATAACATAAAAATTAGCACAAGCAAAACAGAGGTAATGACTACAACTAAAGAAAAAACAACAACAACAATTCACCTAAACGAACATCCCTTGAAACAAGTAAAGAATTTTTCTTCTTCTTTCGTTCGCTTGAAATATGTCTATATCTGCAATGTCGTCTCTTGCATGAATTGAACTGGTTTTTTTCAGTTCACACAGTGGTCCATAGAGTTTATCTAGAGTATATCTAAGTAAAGAATTTCAAGTACATAGGAAGCATAATATTATTAAATGGCATTACAGAAGACGAGATCGAAAATAGACGCAATTAGGCAAACCAACTCATTAAACAAATGGCACCTATACTAAAGAACAAACAGGTATCAATAACTACTAAGAAAGCACTAATAGCAAAATCAGAAGCTGAATTACAAGACCACATGAATAGTCTAAACGAAATGTGTAGGGTACATGACATGAAAATTAACACAATAAAAGCAGACGTAAAGACTATAATTAAAGAAGAAAAAACAACAACAATTCACCCAAACGAACATCCCTTGCAACAAGTAAAGAGTGTCAAGTACATAGGAAGTACAATATCATCAAATGGCAGATCTATCATTTTCGTCGATCTATCATTTTCGTGGTCTCCCACTGACTCTTGATGTTTCCATTTGCATGTTGTATGTTCTTGCTTATGTCGACATTAGGTTCGTCTCTCACTAGATGGCCGAACCAGTCAAGTCTAATAGTGACTTATTACATACGATATTTTTTTCATTTTCTGAAATGTAGCTTTTGCTTGCCCTAGTCTGTTCTTAATCCATGTTGTGCACCTTCCTTCTGGTGTTATAAATGCCACTAAGTATTTAAAATTATCCACTTGGTTAAGAATGCTCCTTTCTCAACATTGAAAGTGGGAACTTGACATGTAAGAACTATGAGAGGGGATGGAACATCTGATAACATTAAGAATGTTAGGTATATGTGAGATCAGATGGAGAGGAATGGGCAATATAACATCTGAGAAATACAGCATTATCCATTCTGGTTAGAAGAAGACGAAAAAAAGGAGAGAAGTAGCTTTTGTAATCGATATTTGGAGATCAACATCGATCAAAGGGTATTATACTGTATCAGACATATTGTTACTGGTGAAGTTTGAGTGGAAGACATTTTTATGTCAACGTCATATAAGTTTATTCACCTACAGCAGTGATGACAGCATCAATGCATTTTATAACGCCTTAGAGAATGCCTTCAAGAAATGCAAAAAGACAGAATTAAATAGCATAATGGGTGACTGGAATTCTACAGGTAAAAATCAACAGAACTGTGTCATAGTAGGCAAGTATGGACTAGGGGAACAGAATGATAGAGGTTGCAGACTTGTACGGTGAGCATAAGAGCATGTCATGATTATTGGAAGCACTTCCTATCTTCATCACTCAAGCAGATTATGGACATGGAGAGGTCATGATCATAAGATCATAAATCAGATTGATTACATTCTCATCAACAGAAGATTTCTAAATGCCTTAAAGGTAGCAGCAATTATATCAAGCGCAGACTGCTACAGCGATCATAGATTCATCATTAGAAATAGAATGTAACATTAAAGAAAGTCAAATATACACAAATAAACACGACATGTGATCTACGGGCACTGAAGAGTGAGGAGATAAAAGGTAAATTCAACATAGAGGTAAAGAACAGATTTGATGCATTGTCTGATATGGAAACATTATTTCAAGATGCCAGAGACCAGTGGGAAATATTAAAGAAATCAGTCAACTAAGCTCAAGAAACAACCATTCCAAAAACAAAGGTGATGGGACGTAAGAAATGGATGACGGAAGACACCTTAAAACTCATAAACATAAGAAGAAATAACAAAAATAACCATGAACATTTGGAAACTATGCAAAGAGGCGAAAGAAACACTGGCTTGAGGGAAATTGCAGAGACATTGAAAACCAACACAACACCCGGAATAACAAAATAGTTCACAAAAACATTAATGACACCACTGACAAAAGAATAAAGACTGACTAGTTACTAAGAAATAACTTTTGTAGTGAAATCTAACATAATAATCATGCATATGACTACAGAACGTTGAGATAGTTCCTACCTGTTCAGAGATTTTTTTCATTTCTAACATGACCAGAGCTAACAGCCTATTTAACTAGAATCCCAAAGCAATTAACATTCCTTCAGTACTGTTCTAATTGTTTTATCAGATCTGTTTCACACATTTCTACAGGGCAGCCACATTATCTCCCAATATGTCAGTCATAAATCTGTCTGCATGCACACTAGCCCTCACACCTGTGAGTCTGACACTTTTTAGCCCCCTGAGTCTTATCAGTGATTTCACACCTTGCACCTCTAGTCTGTTTCAGATTGAGGTCAGCCATCGCGGTTGGGCGATTTCCTAGCTATGCTTATCAGGTGTCATGTCAAGGGAACAATTAGGTTCTCATGGTCAACAGCCAGTTTACAACTCTGTTGGTCCTGGTTTGCTTGCTGCATGTCTGGTGGGGTTTAATTACACACTCCACTGAGTCTGCCCTCCAGTCTGGCTGGATTGATAACCTCTGCGGGTGACCTGTACTCTTGTCAAATTAAATTTCCCACACAGAAAGCCATCTGTGGTGGTATGTAATCTTGCATCATGTGAAACGTCTTATACATGCTTATAGAGAAAGAAGTCCATCAGAAGTGACCCGAAAATTGTTCTGGGCTGTAAAGGCGGCATTTCATGACAAACGGGTTGCCTAAAAACCAAAGATAGCAAAATCATAACAGGCAAAGGTCAAATGTTACATGCGTGGTTAGATTATGTGAAAGACAATTTTGATGATACAAGAATAATATGGTATTCAGAATAATATTGAAAGACCATCAATTTTGAAGATGGAAGTTCAAAATGCTCGTAGCCATATCCAAACTGGCAAGAACTCGGGTCCAGATAAAATAACAACAGAAATGTCCAATACCTTAGAAGTGAATGGAATAGACCAGGTCACCAGACTGCGGAATGCAATATATTATACAAGAGATATATTTCCAGTAATTATATATTTATTGCAACCCCGAAGACAACAGAAACCTTGGAATGTGATCACCATCGACCAATTAGTATAATGAGCCCATCATAACGATTTCGCTAAAAATTATCATGCAAAGAGTTATAAAGAAAATGCAACCCGAAATATGAGAAGAACAATATAGATGTGTAGAAGGCATTCAATCAATCATGTGCCATGCCGGAAAGCGTGGGCGGTCATGACTAGCCATTTCCCTCGATCACCAGCGTGGTGGATCAGCTCAGTGTTCCTGTCTCGTCCATGCCATGTGGCCAAGCCATTCAGGTATTTTCCTCTCGGTCTTCCACTTGGTCTGTTCCCCTCGATCTTGCCAGTTGTCACCAAGTTCTTCAATCCATGTCTTCTCATAACAGGACCAAAAAATTGTGACTGTCTACGTCTAGTTTCTCTAATAAATTTACGATTTTCATTTGTCGCCTGTAGTACTTGGTCACTGTTTTTTCTGTCTGTCCATGGTATTCTTTGCATTTTCCTCAGAAACCACATTTCTGCAGCCATCAGATGTTTTTCAGCTTGACTGCACATTGTCCAAGTTTCACTTCCATACAAAAGAACAGGCTCCATGTATCCCCTCAACACTCTTTTTCCCGTTTCAATTGAAATCGTTTTATTGGTCAGAATGTTTATTATCTTGCTAAAGGCTACTTTCGCCATGTCGATTCTTGTTCTAATCTATTCAAGGCATTTCCCATCAGCTATTATGACTGTTCCGAGATAATTGTACCGATTCACTTGTTGAAGAATATTCCCATTCATTTGTATATTATATTGTGGTACTTCGTTCTTCCTAGTGACGACCATAACCTGTGTCTTCTTACAATTTAATTCCAACCCCAGCTGCTCACTGTGTACAAAAACCGCGTCTACTAATTGTTGCAGATCCTGTGCATTGTCTGCAATCAATACTGTATCATCTGCATATCTAAAGTTATTGATGTTTCGTCCTCCAATGTTGATTCCATTTATATCTTCTACATTTCTGAAAATATTTTAACTGTATAGGGAAAAAAGATCTGGAGACATTATATATCCCTGCCTAACACCTCTCTTGGCACAAGATGATTATGACGTAAAACTGTTGTATTTCTTCATGACTACTACTTGTTGTTGGTGCGTATACTTGTATAGCATTTATATCTAATTGTTTGCCTTTCATTATGCCCATATCAACACTGTCTGAAATACAGCAGTAGCCATTCATTGATTGGCTGTTTTTTTAAATCAATAAAAGTAATCCTAATCCTTTCTCGTGTGTATTGTCTCCAGAATAAATTATTGTATGTTGGTCGGTTACAATTTTACCACATCCCTTCCACCTTATCTTATGCCTATGATATACATGTTCATGATTTCCATTTCTCTGATACATTATTCAACTTTCCCAACTCATTTAATGTCCTAACATTCCATGTTCCTACTTTAACTTTATTTCCCATTGTATATGCATTCCTTATTTTACATTTATGTGTTAAGATTTTGCTGTATGACGGTCTAGTGCCACCTGTGGCTCATGGCTGTGCCTATCAGAAGAGGGTGTCCTAAAACAGCCATAAACGTCTTTCACTGGCTCTAATATGTGACTATTCATGCCATCTTGGAAAGATAATGTGGTGATTTCCCTTTTTCTTCCACACCCACATGGAGTTGTTGTTTTTTTTTTTTTTTTTAAATCCCAGTTCAGTTATCAGTTATCAGTTGGGGTATCTTCATTTTCAGAAATATTGAAGATATGGAAGGAATCAACATTGGGGGACGATGCATCAATAACATTAGATATGCAGATGATACAGTCTTGATTGCAGACAATGAACAGGACCTGCAAAATTTAGTAGATGCGATTGTTACACACAGTGAACAACTAGGGTTAGAATTAAATTGTAAAAAGACACAGATTATGGTCGTCACTAGGAAGGACGAAATACCACAATGTAATATACAAGTAAATGGGAATATTCTTCAACAAGTGAGCAGGTACAATTATCTCGGAACAGTAATAACATCTGATGGGAGATGCCTTGAAGAGATTAGAACAAGAATCGCCATGGCAAAAGTAGCCTTTAGCAAGATGAAAAACATACTGACCAATAAAAAGATGTCAATTGAAACGAGAAAAAGAGTGTTGAGATGCTACATTGAACCTGTACTTTTGTATGGATGTGAATCGTGGACAATGAGCAGTCAGGCTGAAAAACATCTGATGGCTGTAGAGATGTGGTTTCTGAGGAAAATGCAAAGAATACCATGGACAGCCAGAAAGACCAATGAACAAGTCCTTCAAGAAACAAATGAAGATCGTAAATTGATTAGAGAAATTAGACGTAGACAGTCAAAATTTTTTGGGCATGTTATGAGAAGAAATGGATTGGAGAATTTGGTGACAACTGGTAAGATCGAGGGGAACAGACCAAGGGGAAGACCTAGAAGCAAGTACCTGGATGGCTTGACCTTGTGGCATGGTCGAGACAGAAACACGGAGCTGATCCACGACTCTGGTGATCGAGTGAGATGGCAGAACATGACCGCCCATGCTTACCGGCATGGCACATGATGGATGGATGGATCTTCATTGCACTCTGGACAGGTCCATGGTTGCTCAGATCCCCCCCCCCCCCGCCCCTCAGTATATGCATCAGCGTCCGGGGGCTCATAGTGCCAGTTCTGTGTTTGTTGACGAGGCACCTCGTTTTCCCAATGTACCTCTCGCGTCTGGCTGTGCGGATTCTTACTCCCAAGTCTTTCATCCTAGACAGCGATGTGGATTCACTGACGTCAAAGTCTTCTGTTCTCGCCATATCTTTAAGGACGTTAATAACATCGACACGATCCATGGGCTGGCCATCTACATGGGGTGCAGAGCCAGCAAGTTTATCAGCTCGTTCATTTCCGTCGACTCCCGCATGTCCCGGGACGAAGATGAAGACGAATTTACGGACAACAGACTTCCGCAGCGACTCAGTCCACTGTCTACGTACAGATCCAGCTTCGACCTTCTGAACCATGCTCATTGAATCACTTAGTACACACACGTTGGTATAATGCTATGATTCCAGCCATATGAAAGCCCGTGTAACTGCCATCACCTCCATCGTCATGCTGCTCGTGGTCATAGAGAAGGCACCACTGGATTCTTGAACGGTTCGGTCCGCTGAATGGGCTGTAAATGCCCACGCACTTCTCTGCTGCTTTACAACAGATCCAAATGTATAGATGAGCTATCGGGGCTATCTGGGTGTTCATAGATACGCGTTCACCTCTGCATTGACAGAGGCAGGGTTCTGCTCTCTGCACCGTCTGTCGAGTGTGATAATGCAGGAGAAAGTGCTCTTAAAAGCTGGAGGTACCGGCACCCATTCCTTGCCGAGGTCGATACTGGTAAGTCTGCAGACCTGTCTTACGACATCTTCCGCCCGACCCATCTATGATGTGCCCCTCTTTAGCCTGTCACCCTTTTCTCTGAATATAGCGTAATGCAGAGGGTGCTGCTCATCTGCACTTATTTTTAAGTATGTACGAGCTCTCCAGATCTTGATCCTGTGTTCCATTGTCGGGAAGTCAAGGAGGTATCTCATTGCTACACAGCTTGTGTCTCTCGTGCAGCTTAAAATGATGTGCATGGCTTCGTTTTGTGCTATTGTGTTTTGTGTTTTTAACCCCAGCCTTTGAGAACCATTTCCAGCTGTCAGGATAAGTGACTACCCTGCTCTGCTCAGCTGCAGAGTTGTTCACTTGTCCCAGTGGATAATCGTTCCCCAGGGCTATGTTTGCCACACCGTGGTGTGTTTCCATCCTTTAGCCTTAGGAGGTCATGTTGGGAGTTTCTGTTCCGAAAGCATGGTCAATGATGGCCAACACTTTCCAGTATTTATAGAGGACTGGTGTGTTAAAAACAGCTTTAAAATACCCTTATCTTTTTTAATCTGTTGTTCTTCTAGTATGAGTTCTCCCTGGCTGTCATTAACATAATCATTGGGTTGAAACTCTTCCTTTCTTATTCACATTTGTGATATAGTTTTTGCTGGAGTTTTCACAGTTTTCTGAGATTTTCTCCGTACACTATGCATGATGTTTCCTGATCTAGTGCGATCACTATTGTAGATTGTAGCCTTGTCAGTTTGTATTGGGTATAATCTTCTTGTAGATTGTAGCCTTGTCAGTTTGTATTGGGTATAATCTTCTTGTAGATTGTAGCCTTGTCAGTTTGTATTGGGTATAATCTTCTTGTAGATTGTAGCCTTGTCAGTTTGTATTGGGCATAATCTTCTTGTAGATTGTAGCCTTGTCAGTTTGTATTGGGTATAATCTTCTTGTAGATTGTCGCCTTGCCAGTCTGTACTGGCAATAATCTTCTTGTAGATTGTCGCCTTGCCAGTCTGTATTGGGTATAATCTTCTTGTAGATTGTCGCCTTGCCAGTCTGTACTGGGTATAATCTTCTTGTAGATTGTCTCCTTGCCAGTCTGTATTGGGTATAATCTTCGTTGCTTCGGGATCTTAGCCAGCTCTTATACTTCTAATTTGTTTTTGTTTTTACCTCTTTATTAACTTCTTCATTCCACCAGTTTGTTTTCTTCTACACACTTCCTCCTGTGAGTATATCACGACATTGTGTTGTCCAACATTTTAAATAAGACCTCCTCTTATATTGTCCTCATGATATTTCCAAGTTATCTATCGTCAGGTGTAAACCGTTTCTATAGGGCCTTTGCAACTTCCGCTTATATCTTTGTTTCATGTCGTGATCCTTAATTTCAGTGTGTCAATAATATGTGTCTTTCTCATCCACGTTTGTTTTTATTTTGTTTTAAACTTGCGCTTTTTCATTAAGATATACAATGAGAGGTCGGTGGTCAGTATTCATCGTGCTGTTGTGAAAGAACCCTAGCATCTTTAATATGTGTTCTTCTCGTGTGTCGTGTCAGTATAAAGTCTATCTACGCCGATATCTTCATGGAGACAGCAGCACATACGTGTCGGGTGTATCTAACTGTGCACTCAATACATGATATAGAAAATTGCACAAGCAAGCTGGTGGCGTGAGTTCCATATAACACAATACATGATATAGAAAATTGCACAAGCAAGCTGGTGGCGTGAGTTCCACTATAACACAATACATGATATAGAAAATTGCACAAGCAAGCTGGTGGTGTGAGTTCCACACAACTACAATACATGATATAGAAAATTGCACATGCAAGCTGGTGGCGTGAGTTCCATATAACACAATACATGATATAGAAAGTTGCACATGCAAGCTGGTGGCGTGAGTTCCACACAACACAATACATGATATAGAAAATTGCACATGCAAGCTGGTGGCGTGAGTTCCACACAACAGAATACATGATATAGAAAGTTGCACATGCAAGCTGGTGGTGTGAGTTCCATATAACACAATACATGATATAGAAAGTTGCACATGCAAGCTGGTGGTGTGAGTTCCACACAACACAATACATGATACAGAAAGTTGCACATGCAATCTGGTGGTGTGAGTTCCACACAACACAATACATGATATAGAAAGTTGCACATGCAAGCTGGTGGTGTGAGTTCCATATAACACAATACATGATATAGAAAGTTGCACATGCAAGCTGGTGGTATGAGTTCCACACAACACAATACATGATATAGAAAGTTGCACATGCAAGCTGGTGGCGTGAGTTCCACACAACACAATACATGATATAGAAAGTTGCACATGCAAGCTGGTGGTGTGAGTTCCATATAACACAATACATGATATAGAAAGTTGCACATGCAAGCTGGTGGTGTGAGTTCCATATAACACAATACATGATATAGAAAGTTGCACATGCAAGCTGGTGGTGTGAGTTCCACACAACACAATACATGATATAGAAAGTTGCACATGCAAGCTGGTGGTGTGAGTTCCATATAACACAATACATGATATAGAAAGTTGCACATGCAAGCTGGTGGTGAGTTCCACACAACACAATACATGATATAGACAGTTGCACATGCAAGCTGGTGGTGTGAGTTCCACACAACACAATACATGATATAGAAAGTTGCACATGCAAGCTGGTGGCGTGAGTTCCATATAACACAATACATGATATAGAAAGTTGCACATGCAAGCTGGTGGTGTGAGTTCCACACAACACAATACATGATATAGAAAGTTGCACATGCAAGCTGGTGGTGTGAGTTCCATATAACACAATACATGATATAGAAAGTTGCACATGCAAGCTGGTGGTGTGAGTTCCACACAACACAATGCATGATATAGAAAGTTGCACATGCAAGCTGGTGGCGTGAGTTCCATATAACACAATACATGATATAGAAAGTTGCACATGCAAGCTGGTGGTGTGAGTTCCACACAACACAATACATGATATAGAAAGTTGCACATGCAAGCTGGTGGTGTGAGTTCCATATAACACAATACATGATATAGAAAGTTGCACATGCAAGCTGGTGGTGTGAGTTCCATATAACACAATACAAATGATTGAATCTGTGCAACTTACGTTGTCGTTGGGCTTGCAGGCAGAGAAAACCAAACAACAGTACACACCATACGGCTTTCATGTTGGAGATCACGGTCAGTGTTTGCAGCGAGGTAGACTTGTTGGCAATACGATTCACTGATCAGAATGCTAGTGTTGTTTGTTGTTGATTAACCAGCTGCTGGAATAGCTCGTGTTGAGTTGCTTATAATCTCTTAAACAGACACTACTAACTAATAAACAAAGAGGCGCGAGATGTAATTTCTGTTGTCATGTGTTAACGTTATTTTCTATTAAATTGGGCAGTCAATTTTGAACTTGTTTACCAGACATCCGGGACTGTCATAAAGAGATAAATCAGCTATTGTAACATACGTCCACGGCTATCAGAGGACATTGATTGGAATAATTAAAGCAGAGATTGAAGACTACACCAGGCAATATAACCATGGACAGGTTGTGACACCTATTCCAGGGAATGACAACAGCATCACGATGGGGGATGAGTGCCCTCTGATTTACGGCTACCCAGTGAACACCTAAGTAAGCGCACCTTTCCCTGCCATGAAGTACAATGGGTATAAACTAAATGCAAGCACTTTAGAGATGGTCGCAGTCATCCCCAGCATTGTTTTTGGTTGCTTATGGTATCTTGGCAAGTTTACTTTCAGTAGTTTGTTATTACTGTCTGAACACTGGGCACTCATACCATTGTATGAAAACAAACGTCAGGTGGTCTGCTGCCATATCGCCGGCAGCTGTGTTTCGAACCGGGTATGTGAGGTTACGAATTGCGTCCGTAACGCCTTCGCCAAAGAGCCGACTATGTATAAAGGTATAGAGTAAACACGTGAAGTAAACGGCGCTGGTATACACATCAATGGGCAATGGACCGGAGGTAAGTCAATAGAAGTGGAAGTCTCTTGTATACACATCAATGGGCAATGGACCTGAGGTAAGCCAGTAGAAGTGGAAGTCCCTTGTATACACATCAATGGGCAATGGACCTGATGTAAGTCAATAGAAGTGGAAGTCTCTTGTATACACATCAATGGGCAATGGACCTGAGGTAAGCCAGTAGAAGTGGAAGTCCCTTGTATACACATCAATGGGCAATGGACCTGATGTAAGTCAATAGAAGTGGAAGTCCCTTGTATACACATCAATGGACCTGAGGTAAGTCAATAGACGTGGAAGTGGACCTGAGGTAAGTCAATAGAAGTGGGAGTCCCTTGTATACACATCAATGGGCAATGGACCTGAGGTAAGTCAATAGAAGTGGAAGTCTCTTGTATACACATCAATGGGCAATGGACCTGAGGTAAGTCAATAGAAGTGGGAGTCCCTTGTATACACATCAATGGGCAATGGACTTGAGGTAAGTCAATAGAAGTGGAAGTCCCTTGTATACACATCAATGGGCATGAGGTAAGTCAATAGAAGTGGAAGTCCCTTGTATACACATCAATGGACAATGGACCTGGGGTAAGTCAATAGAAGTGGAAGTCCCTTGTATACACATCAATGGACAATGGACCTGGGGTAAGTCAATAGAAGTGGAAGTCCCTTGTATACACATCAATGGGCAATGGACCTGAGGTAAGTCAATAGAAGTGGAAGTCCCTTGTATACACATCAATGGGCAATGGACCTGGGGTAAGTCAATAGAAGTGGAAGTCCCTTGTATACACATCAATGGACAATGGACCTGAGGTAAGTCAATAGAAGTGGAAGTGGACCTGAGGTAAGTCAATAGAAGTGGAAGTCCCTTGTATACACATCAATGGACAATGGGCCTGAGGTAAGTCATTAGAAGTGGAAGTCCCTTGTACACACATCAATGGGCATGAAGTAAGTCAATAGAAGTGGAAGTCCCTTGTACACGACTAAGACTGGTATTTCTATAGAACTATCGGCACTCATAGAGTGATGTCATCAGTGCAAGGCGGGGCCACTTTAATTCCCAATACAGTTCTGAGTACCCAGTTTGGGCTGGCTGGAGCTGGGGAGCCAGGTAACACCAACAACTTTCAGGTCATGTTTATATATGATGGGTCGTGTTGTGTACATGGTACTATACCCACATGTTGTATAGAAAACTCGGCACTAACAGGTCATGTTTATATCTGATGTGTTGTGTTGTACATGGTGCTAGACCCACATGTTGTATAGACAACTCGGCACTAACAGGTCATGTTTATATCTGATGTGTCGTGTTGTGTACATGGTGCTAGACCCACATGTTGTATAGACAACTCGGCACTAACAGGTCATGTTTATATCTGATGTGTCGTGTTGTGTACATGGTGCTAGACCCACATGTTGTATAGACAACTCGGCACTAACAGGTCATGTTTATATCTGATGTGTCGTGTTGTGTACATGGTGCTAGACCCACATGTTGTATAGACAACTCGGCACTAACAGGTCATGTTTATATCTGATGTGTCGTGTTGTGTACATGGTGCTAGACCCACATGTTGTATAGACAACTCGGCACTAACAGGTCATGTTTATATCTGATGTGTCGTGTTGTGTACATGGTGCTAGACCCACATGTTGTATAGACAACTCGGCACTAACAGGTCATGTTTATATCTGATGTGTCGTGTTGTGTACATGGTGCTAGACCCACATGTTGTATAGACAACTCGGCACTAACAGGTCATGTTTATATCTGATGTGTCGTGTTGTGTACATGGTGCTAGACCCACATGTTGTATAGACAACTCGGCACTAACAGGTCATGTTTATATCTGATGTGTCGTGTTGTGTACATGGTACTATACCCACATGTTGTATAGACAACTCGGCACTAACAGGTCATGTTTATATCTGATGTGTGGTGTTGTGTACATGGTGCTAGCCACACATGTTGTACAGATAATTCAGCACTATCATGTGATATCAGAATCACTCCAGCCGCCTTAACTTCCCGTACATGTTCTGGTAGCCATGTTGGACTGGGTTGAGCTCAGAACTCAGGTCAGTTTACGATAATACAGGGATTGATAGGGATTGGAACTCATGACCACAGGGAAGTAAGCAAAACCTGCTAGAGGCTACACTACCGCTGCGTGGACTACATTACCGAGTGGACAACACTATCAGAGCGAGAGAGAGAGAGAGAGAGAGAGAGAGAGAGAGAGAGAGAGCGAGAGAGAGAGAGAGAGCGAGAGAGAGAGAGAGAGAGAGAGAGAGAGAGAGAGAGAGAGAGAGAGCGAGAGAGAGAAACAGACAGACAGAGAGAACACGTCAGATGGAGACGGGATAGAGACAGGCAGAGACAGATAGAAAGATACCGATAGACACAGACAGGGAGAGAAACGAATAGTGAGACAAAGAGAGAGACAATGAGAGGACAAAAAAGTCGCTTAAAAGTCGACAGGATTTCACCTGGTTTTATCCCATATGGCTCAGTCTCTTTCCGCAGCACGGAAAGCGTCGCACAATGCAGGAACTCCGCAGCTTTTAGCGACGACCCACAGGTGTCTCCGAAACATTTAACTCGTAAACCGAAGGGTGCGGCCCGGAATCGAACCCACAACCTTCGGAGCACGAGTCAAACGGCCTGACCACTTCGCCACAGAGTCTCCACAGAGACAGACAGAGAAACAGACAGTGAAAGGCAGATGGAGATACACGAAGACATAGACACACACACACACACACACAAACACACACACACATATATATATATATATATATATATATATAGTCAAACAGACAAACAGACACACACGCAGAGTTAGAGATACAGAGATCCAGACAGACAGAGATAACTATAGACAATCAGACAAAGAGACAGCCAGACAGACAAACTGACAGACCGACATACAGACTGACAAACAAACAACTATACATGCATACAGAGTGACATACAGGCAGAGTGAATGAGGGGAGTTTATTATCCTGTAATTGAAGACAAGAAGTGCAGAGTCAGAATGGACAATTATCATAACAGGACACCAGGCAATTCCGGTGGCAAATCCCTCTTTGTCAGAGCCACATTGTGATCAGAGTTCGTCATTGTTTTCAGAACTACGGACCTTCATACCATTGTGAACAGTAACGCGTAGCAAGGAAAGGAGCTTCCTACTTAAGTGTGTACTAGATAGGTGTGCATCAAAGAGTACTCATCCCTCTGTGTAGAACTGTTGTTTTTCCCCGGGATCAGATGTCATAACCATTGCCGGTGTATACTCAAATCTCTGCTTTAATTACTCCAATAAATGTCCGTAGACAGCCATGGAAGTGTTTTTCAATATGCGATTTATCTTTTTACGACAGTCGCGGAAGTCTAGTAAACAAGCTCAAAGTTAACGGCCCAATCAAATAAAAATATAAACGTCGGCAATTGATACCAGAAATTACAGCTCAAGCCGCCGTATTTATTTGTTAGGACGTGTCTGTTCAAGAGAATATAAGTAAGACAACACTACCATACGAGATAGTCCAGCTGCCGATGTATCAACAACGGACAACATTAGCATTCTGATCAGGGAATCTGATTGCCAACAAGTCTACCACGCTGCAAACAGTGACCATGATCACCAACATGAAAGCCGTATTCTGTGTGCTGTTGTTGGGTTTTCTCTGCCTGCAAGCTCTAGGACACGACCGTCGTAAGTTCATCATCATCACGTGTCATGCCAATTGGCGTGTCCGTCATGTGTGTCTACAGACATCGCTCCTGGCAGTTCTGAATCACCCTGTTGATGATATTCCTCCATGCCAATTGGCGTGTCCGTCATGTGTGTCTACAGACATCGTTCCTTGCAGTTCTGAATCGCCCTGTTGATGATGTGCCTCCATGCCATCCAGCCTTGTGTCTGACGTTCTGCTTCACCTCTCATTTATCTTTCCAGGTTTCACAGAATGTTGCAATGTCTCTCTCTCTCCTTATTATGTAACCAAAGAATGATGATTTGTCTCTTTCTTATAGCTGTATGGAATATTCCAGTTTCAATAGTCTCTTCCAAGCAATCCTTGTTAGTCATTCTGACAGCTCAATGTAGTTGCAACATTTATCTTACCACAAATATTTCGATTGCTTCCCTGCTCTTAGTTACAGTATATATATGATGATGATGATGATGATTTATATATATATATATATATATATATATATATATATATATATATATATATATATATATATATATATATATATATATATATATATATATATATATTATATGAAGCAGTAGTTGGAGATTGCCAAACTATATTTACAATTGCCATTCTAACATGTCTTCATCACATCCACCTGTCTACAATTAAAATTGTACGTGTTATGTCTATCCATCATTTCTTTATCAACGACGCCCGTCTTAATCTTGTATTGTACATCTGCTAGATTCTCAGTTACATGGTATTCTGACTGTAACAGAACGGAGTGGGTCCCTCGCCACCTGCTGTTTTGTCTGGGTTCTAGTGTGATGTACGTGCGTCCCACATTTTCTGCCTCGTCATCCCACACAAGACAGATGACGCAAGACTACACTCTCTTCAGATACTATCTATAGCCTATCTCAGACACAGCTAATGACGTAACCCAACTATCTCAGACACAGTCAATGACGTAACCCAACTATCTCAGACACAGCCAATGACGTAACCCAACTATCTCATACACAGCCAATGACGTAACCCAACTATCTCAGACACAGACAATGACTTAACCAAACTATATCAGACACAGCCAATGACTTAACCCAACTATCTCAGACACAGCCAATGACTTAACCCAACTATCTCAGACACAGCGAATGAAGTAACCCAACTATCTCAGACACAGCCAATGACGTAACCCAGCCATCTCAGACACAGCCAATGACTTAACCCAACTATCTCAGATATCGCCAATGACGTAACCCAACTATCTCAGACACAGCCAATGACGTAACCCGACAATCTCAGACACGGCCAATGACGTAACACAACTATCTCAGACACAGCCAATGACGTAACACAACTATCTCAGACACAACCAATGACGTAACCCAACTATCTCAGACACAGCCAATAACGTAACCCAACTATCGCAGACACAGCCAATAACGTAACCCAACTATCGCAGACACAGCCAATGACTTAACACATCTATCTCAGACACAGCTAATAACGTAACCCAATCTTCTTCAACTGACAACAAACAAAACGTTAATGTCAATGGCACACACTGTTTCCTGTAAGACAATAGGGACATACAATGAAGGTGTCAAGTGAGAGCTGTCGTGTTGGTTCTGCTTTTCATAAAGACTGCCCAAGAGCAAGGTCAGTAACAGCAGGTTGGTTGGGTGTGCTATTGTCTCAGTCTGGGTAGAAGGTCACCTGATGGATGCATGACCCTTGCCGTGGGTACGTGACTGTTATCACTAGCGTTGAGCACCTTCACTGGCAGAGTTTGAGTATCGTTGACTGGACACCCTCATCTGGATGGAAGCTTTAAGAGTTAATGGTGTCTTCTGAGATTCTGCACGATCGATTCCCTTCGAAGCAGATTTCATGTGTGACATTGCTGGACTCTTATATTTGTCTGACTCTTCACCCTCATATATGACTGTCATATCCACTGATGATATCTCTTAATGCTCCCCTATATACCCTAACCCTCTCCAACTTTTATTATTCAATTATGCCTCTAATTCTCTTCTCTTTGTGTTTTGAGTCTTTCTCTATTTCGTTTGTCTTGGGGGTTCATCACCTTCTTCTTCTTCTTCTTCTTCTTCTTCTTCTTCTTCTTCTTCTTCTTCTTCTTCTTCTTCTTCTTCTTCTTCTTCTTCTTCTTCTTCTTCTTCTTCTTCTTTTCTTCTTCTTCTTCCTCTTCTTCTTCTTCTTCTTCTTCTTCTTCTTCTTCTTCTTCTTCTTCTTCTTCTTCTTCTTCTTCTTCTTCTTCTTCTTCTTCTTCTTCTTCTTCTTCTTCTTCTTCTTCTTCTTCTTCTTCTTCTTCTTCTTTTCTTCTTCTTCTTCTTCTTTTCTTCTTCTTCTTCTTCTTCTTCTTCTTCTTCTTCTTCTTCTTCTTCTTCTTCTTCTTCTTCTTCTTCTTCTTCTTCTTCTTCTTCTTCTTCTTCTTCTTCTTCTTCTTCTTCTTCTTCTTCTTCTTCTTCTTCTTCTTCTTCTTCTTCTTCTTCTTCTTCTTCCTCTGCTGCTGCTTCTTCTTCTTCTTCTTCTTCTTCTTCTTCTTCTTCTTCTTCTTCTTCTTCTTCTTCTTCTTCTTCTTCTTCTTCTTCTTCTTCTTCTTCTTCTTCTTCTTCTTCTTCTTCTTCTTCTTCTTCTTCTTCTTCTTCTTCTTTTCTTCTTCTTCTTCTTTTCTTCTTCTTCTTCTTCTTCTTCTTCTTCTTCTTCTTCTTCTTCTTCTTCTTCTTCTTCTTCTTCTTCTTCTTCTTCTTCTTCTTCTTCTTCTTCTTCTTCTTCTTCTTCTTCTTCTTCTTCTTCTTCTTCTTCTTCTTCTTCTTCTTCTTCTTCTTCTTCTTCTTCTTCTTCTTCTTCTTCTTCTTCTTCTTCTTCTTCTTATTCTTCTTCTTCTTCTTCTTCTTCTTCTTCTTCTTCTTCTTCTTCTTCTTCTTCTTCGTTCGTCCAGATTGATTGTAGTGGGTGTAAGTGCGGTATGCCTGTTTATAGCAGAGTTGCGATATGTGGGCCTTTCGGTCACCACATCCGACTTCTTCAGGCATTCGTTGACCGAGTTAGCAGTTCCGTACTCAAGGGGTTCAAGTACGAGTGTGTCCAGTTGTAAAATCTCCGACGCGGAGCCAGCAGACAGGAGGTTTCTGATCATCAGAAGTTGATCCCGCCTCGCTGAATGTTTCAACCACTTTACCTTCTTGACACTCTCAGGGGGCGGGCTCGTCTGGGTCATGACTCCCGGACGTCTTTCTCCTGTTGTGTACATTCATCGTCGATACATTCATGATCGTGCATTTCCCTTATCGACATCGCTAAGTGTTTAAACACAGAAGCCCAAACAATATGTTGCTCGATGTATTGCCTGGCACATGTTGCTGCATCTCGTCTGGTGAATACTGCAGAGTTGTATATCATATAAAGTGAATATATGAATAATACTTCAGTTGAATCACTTCACACATAGATACTGCACGAATGTGGAACATCTGTTATATAACATATGGAGTGAGTACATGAATAATACTTCAGCTGAAACACTTCACACATAGATACTGCACGAATGTTTCACATCTGTTATATAACATATAAAGTGAATACATGAATAATACTTCAGCTGAAACACTTCACACATAGATACTGCACGAATGTTTCACATCTGTTATATAACATATGGAGTGAGTACATGAATAATACTTCAGCTGAAACACTTCACACATAGATACTGCACGAATGTTTCACATCTGTTATATAACATATAAAGTGAATACATGAATAATACTTCAGCTGAAACACTTCACACATAGATACTGCACGAATGTTTCACATCTGTTATATGTCATATAAAGTGAATACATGAATAATACTTCAGCTGAAACACTTCACACATAGATACTGCACGTATGTGGAACATCTGTTATATAACATCTGGTGTGAGTACATGAATAATACTTCAGCTGAAACACTTCACACATAGATACTGCACGTATGTGGAACATCTGTTATATAACATATGGTGTGAGTACATGAATAATACTTCAGCTGAAACACTTCACACATAGATACTGCACGAATGTTTCACATCTGTTATATAACATATAAAGTGAATACATGAATAATACTTCAGCTGAAACACTTCACACATAGATACTGCACGAATGTGAAACATCTGTTATCCCCACGGTAGTTTCAAATATACCACGAACTCTTGCTGTTTCCGCTATTATCGCTAAGTTTGTCTGTCCAGAAAATACTCAACCTCCGAGAACAAATATAAGACACCCGGTGCATCTACCAGCATCGACACTGCCCCGTTACTGACTGTGGAAAAGACAGCTTCTTTCCCTGCAAGTTAGTCTCACTTGTTTCCTCCGACATGATGACTAGATATGATCCAGTCACAGAGGATTTCTCACTATGTAGTCTATTCAGAACAGGTGGACCCCTAGTTGTGGCCGCAACATTCTTGCTGTCACAAATAACCTCCAAGTGAAGCAATAGTTAGAGATTGCCATAACTCTCTTGTTGTCACAAATAACCTCCAAGTGAAGCAATAGTTAGTGATTGCCATAACTCTCTTGCTGTCACAAATAACCTCCAAGTGAAGCAATAGTTGGAGATTGCCACAACACAATATAAATCGGGATCATATTCACACTCGTCTTCTCATATGTTAGTTGCATATCCGTTACAAGACGTCGCAGTCAACCCCATCAGTATTTGACTGTTCGTGATTACTTAGTAGTTTAGTAGTTTGCCCTTGATTTCTGAATGACCGGCACTCAAACCATTGTATTAAAACAAACTCAAGGCAGTGTGCTGCTAAATCACCCGCAGCTGTGTTTCGATCGTGGTAATCGGGATTACACATTGCGTCCGTAACCCCTTCACTGGTTATCATATGTATGTTATTTATATAGCAACGCACAGTTAACGGTTTATTATTGTTTCAGCACCCTTCTGTTATTTATATAAGTATGCAAAGTTAAAGGTTTATTATTGTTTCAGCACCCTTCTGTTATTTATATAAGTATGCAAAGTTAACGGTTTATTATTGTTTAAGCACCCTTCTGTTATTTATATAAGTATGGAAAGTTAACGGTTTATTGTTGTTTCAGCACCCTTCTGTTATTTATATAAGTATTCAAAGTTAACGGTTTATTATTGTTTCAGCACCCTTCTGTTATTTATATAGGTCCGCAAAGTTAACGGTTTATTATTATTTCAGCACCCTTCTGTTATTTATATATGTACGCAAAGTTAACGTATCATTATTGTTTCACCACCCTTTTATTTTTATAGGTACGCAAAGTTAACGGTTTATTATTGTTTCAGCGCCCTCCTGTTATTTATAAAGCTACGAAAGGTTAACGGTTTATTATTGTTCCAGCACCCTTCTGTTATTTATATTTGTACGCGAAGGAACTGTTTATTATTGTTTCACCACCCATCTGTTATTTCTATAGCTACGAAAAGTTAAAGGTTTATTATTGTTTCGGCATCCTTATGTTATTTATACAGATACGCAAAGTTAACAGTTTATTATTGTTTCAGTATCCTTATGTTATTTATACAGATACGCAAAGTTAACGGTTTTTTATTGTTTCAGCACCCTTATGTTATTTGGAGGCAGTGACTGGTCGCTGTAGAGCTGCCTATCGTATGTACTTTTACAACTCACGAACAAAGATGTGTCAACTATTCATTTATGGAGGATGTGTGGGTAACGACAACCGATTTATAACCATCGAAGAGTGCCTAGAAGTGTGTTGGTGAAGCAATACCATGTCTATCAGTCAGAATAAGGACAATCTGTCGGAAGCTGTAACAATAAACAAACAACCTACACATATGTCCATATAAGAAATACATTGGTTGGACAGATTGCCCGTTTGTGCTGATTGATGAAGGTGTGATACATGAACACATACCTGTAGAAGAATCATTGATGTAATCCGAGATATGTGAATTAATAAAAGCTACCTTTCTGGGAAGCATTTGTACTCGACGCCATTCTCTCTCTCTCTCTCTCTCTCTCTCTCTCTCTCTCTCTCTCTCTCTCTCTCTCTCTCTCTCTTTTACTCACTCACACTCCCTCTCTCCCACTCAGTCCCTCTTTCTCTCTCTCTCCCACCTATTTGTCTATCTCTATATCTATCCCGATTTCACCTTCTTTTCTCCCTCTATCTCTTCGACTCACCCCTCTCTCTCTCCCTCTCTTATCTCCCTCCCTCTCTTTCATCCAGCCCTTTGTCTACCTCAATATCTATTTAATACTCTCCCGTTCTCACCTTCTTTTAATCAATGCCCCCCCCCTCTCTCTCTCTCTCTCTCTCTCTCTCTCTCTCTCTCTCTCTCTCTCTCTCTCTCTCTCTCCATATTACTCTCACTCTCTCTCCCTTTCACTCTCGCTCACCCCTCTGTCTCTCCCCATATCTCCACAGACTTTTGTCAATCTCTGTATCTATCTATTTCTCTCCCGCTCACACCTTCCTTTAATCTCTCTCACTCTCCCTTTCGGGTGGGTGAGTGTGAGTGGGTAGGTGGGGAAAGCATGTGTTGATGGGGGTGGAGGCGTGGGCGAATGTGTAGGTGTGAGTGGTTGGGGGATGGGTGCGTGGGTGGGGGATGTGTCTATGGGTGGTGGGTGTGTGTTTGTGTGTGTGTATTTGTGTGTGTGGGCGGGGATGGTGTGGTTGAGGGATGGGTTATTTGAGATGTGTAGGTGGATGGATGGAGGATGTGTGGGTGGGTGAGTGTGTGTGTGGGTTGGGGGATTAGTGTGGGATGAGTGTGTGTGTGGGTAGGGAGATGTGTTTGTATGTGTGGTGTGCGATGTGTGTGTGGGTGGGGGAATTGTGTGGGTGGGGAAAGTAGCTCCTACTTCCTGTGCTGTCGTGGTTCTGCTGGACGACAAGCAAGGGGATGAACTGGCGTTTTAAACAGGAAACATCGGCTAGGTAAGGCGGAGGAGGACAGGCACTGGGAAACACGCTGGTGCCTAATGGATACAGTTACAATAGAGGAGACTATGTCAGAAATGCCTGCCTGTTGTGTACTGGATTCGTGACGTCATTACGGACAGAGAGTCCAGCCGTCCCGGGTTTGTGGAACAACAACATGTCCTGAAACAGCAAACTGTTATGGTTCTGTGACTGACATGACCTTCACAGTAGTAGCCTGGAAACATGGGAGAATTGCTGGCCTCTCAGTTGTAGACCTGAAACATGGGAGAATTGCTGGCCTCACAGTTGTAGACCTGAAACATGGGAGAATTGCTGGCCTCACAGTTGTAGACCTGAAACACGGGAGAATTGCTGGCCTCACAGTTGTAGACCTGAAACATGGGAGAATTGCTGGCCTCACAGTTGTAGACCTGAAACATGGGAGAATTGCTGGCCTCACAGTTGTAGACCTGAAACACGGGAGAATTACTGGCCTCACAGTTGTAGACCTGAAACACGGGAGAATTGCTGGCCTCACAGTTGTAGACCTGAAACACGGGAGAATTGCTGGCCTCACAGTTGTAGACCTGAAACACGGGAGAATTGCTAGCCTCACAGTTGTAGACCTGCCACTACTGACCTGGCAGCACACGCAGATAGTCTAGAAGTAACAGAACCAGTCGTAGGCGCGTCAATTACTCAGTCAACCAAAACACATCAGCAAATAGAAAATGTTGCTCGACAGCACTCAACATATCCTATCGAAGTAAAGGTCAGCAATAGATTTGAAGCATTACAAGAGCAACTATCAAACAACAGCCTGGACGACAGAGCATTGCCAAGAGAATACGCCCACATTCAAGAAACATCTGATAATATGCAAGAAGACAGACTACAGCTGGATTGTCACCAATGGCAGAAACAGCGTGCAAGACGTGTCAGAACCCAACATACACAGAAAACACCGGCTGACTGCACCCACTTGATAATTGGCGACTCTTTGATTGGAGGAATTTACAGCGACCGCATGTCCATATCAGACACCGACAAAGCCGCAACAATTCAGCTTCCAGGTGCAGGAGTAGAAAGACTAACAAACAGTATACGTAAACTGGAGGTTAATACAGCCATTAGAAAAACAACGATTCATACAGGAATACAAGACACTATGAAAAACCAAAGTATAACAATTTCTCAGTTAAGAACACTACTTGACTTACTACGTTACACTTTCCCAAATTCTACAGTTTTTTTCTCCTCCATCATACCACCAAGTTATGGCTCTCAACGTCGATTGGCCGACATAAACAATAACACCCTAGAAACTTTTTGCAATCGGTATCGTGTACACTTTATCAACAACACACCCTTCTTCACATCACAGACAGGAGCACCAAGGAAACGATTGTATAGAGACCAAATACACACAACAACATTAGGAACTAGTCTTCTTGCAAAGAACATTAAATATCCTGAAAGGGCAAAAAACCTGACCAACACACAAATGATAAATTCTGAAGAACCTAGGCCAACCCAGGCCAGCCGAAACTCCCCCATTTCACCAGGTAAACGTCTGCTGACATCTGACCCCCGACCTCCGGCCACTCAAGAATCACACATGCTACCAAGAATAAACCAACCCATCCTTCCTACCCCCATCTTAGCACGGGAAGGAGATAACTACCACAATAGTTTTCCTGCCCTCCCCTGCAAGGAGCCTGCGTTGCAAATATCGGCACACACACACGGCAGTAATACCACTGTGACACATCCCCCTCACGCCACAAATGGGCCACCTAGCAGACAGCAGGAAGTTCCGCATCATTGGGGTCCAGAACTCTACGCCAAAAATGGGTCACATATCAGACAACAACAGGTTCCGCATCATTGGAATCCAGAACTGCTACACTTGATGCAATTTAGTCCGGCCGCACTGAATCAAGCTTTTATGATGTCTCTACAATACAGACCTGTAAGATAGGATATGTATTAAACACTGAGCCCTATACGCAATATACCAGAAAAAGAGCTTCCTCCTTGAACTTTAACTGCTTACTATTTAGAGTTTTATCTCCCGTGTGGGATACCCAACTTTAAACAGGAACATTGACTTGTGTAGTCATTTATTCATTCTTTCTGATAGCAGCTGGTTACATAGCTTGCGAAGTAGTTCGAGCTACGTAATTGTTGTATGTTCATACGCTTTAATTCTTTTTGTTCTGTATTTGCACGATACTTGTTGGTCTCATTAGTTATATCGTTATAATATTGTAATTTACATATCGATTTCTAATACTGGTATTTTGCAAATTAATGTAATTGTGTATTTTTATGATCTTGTATTTTTACCTAATTTTGACTAATTTACACTTACTTCTTGGGTGAAATGTCTGAGCAGTGGCAACATTGGCTCAATAAATCAGGAATACATTTTGGACACTTAAACATATGTAACTTATTCAACAAGCTGCCAGAGTTATCTTCTATTCTTAATCAAAATTTCCATGTATTCGGCCTTAGCGAAAGTAGACTAAATGAAAACATTTCAGATGAGGACATCTCTATTAAAGGGTACAAAGTGTTTTAGAAGAGATCCCTGTAGGAAACAAGAGACAGGCATAGTAGCCTATGTTTCTAATCTACTAAATGTTCACCGTAGGCTAGACTTTGAAACTTCCGAAATAGAATGTATTTGGTTGGAGTTAAAACTTCGAAACATCACACCCCTGATAATTGGCTACCTCTATCGAAATCCCAGGGCTGGATACGTTTGGTACGAAAACTTCACTACCATGATGGATGTGGTTTTCGCTTCCGGGAAGGAAATTATACTACTCGGAGACTTTAACATTGACACCAACAAATCCCATATAATCTGGGGAAATATAATTGCATCATACAACTTCCAACAAATAGTAAAACAAGATACTAGAGTAACAAACTCATCTTCAACACTTATAGATCACATTTATGTAACTTGCTCGGACAACATCATAGAATACACCGTGCCCAATTGTGCAATGAGCGATCACTACCCAATATGCTGCACATGGTCTAAAAAAGGAATTAAAACTCCTAAACATAAACACATAACTGTAAAATACAGAAGCTACAAAAATTTCAACCAAAACGCATTTTTACAGGACTTGCTCAGTTCACCCCTAAACAATGTTTATCAGCTTCCAGACCCAGATGATGCTTTGGAATCCTGGATGAAGATCTTTATTGATGTGTTTGATAGACATGTGCCAATCAAGGAAGTTCGAGTAAAACATCACGTCAAACCACCTTGGATCACCCAGGAAATTCTTGAAATTATGAGAGACAGAGATAAGGCACATAAAAAGCGGGATCTCAGCACATACCGTACTCTTAGAAACAAAGTTCAATATACCATACGAAAAGAAAAGAAAAATTACTTTAAGAACTTAGTCATGGATAAAACAAATAGTAAGGACATATGGAAGGCAATTAACACCTTGACAAACAAGCATAACTACTCAAATTCATCACCATCAAATCCTATTTCATGCGACCAATTCAGTAACTTTTTTCAGAATGACATAGATCAGTTGAAGGCTACAATACCAAATTCTCCTTGCAACTTATCTTTACTGTCATCGTTTTGCCAGACTAGATGCCCCCGAGATATCCTTTCTGACATACCGCTAATGACAGTCACTGAAGTACTCATTTACCTCAGTAAACTAAAAAACACAAACTCATCTGGGTTAGATGGAATCAGCAGTCGGATTCTCCGCTGTGCTGCGCCAGTGATCTGTGTATCACTAACCTATGTATATAATCAGTGTATCACCAAAGGTCACTTTCCATCAGCTCTCAAAATCGCTAAAGTGTATCCTCTCCTTAAATCTGGTTCATTGGACAAGGGTCTCCCGAACAATTATAGACCCATTTCTTTACTATCATCACTATCTAAACCACTAGAAAAACACATCCATAAGGTAACATTACAGTATTTAGATAGCAACAAGCTTATAGTTGACAGTCAATCAGGATTTCGACCAAAATATTCTTGCCATACGGCCCTAACAAACATGATAGAAAATTGGCACCATAATATAAATAACAACAATCTATGTGGAGCTGTGTTTATCGATTTCAGAAAAGCATTTGATATGATAGACCATGCCATTTTAATTAAAAAACTAGAGACAATGAAAATTGGCCCTAATGTTGTGACGCTAATAACATCTTTTCTGTCAAACAGAAAGCAAGTAGTTTCATGCAATAAATCTCTGTCCGAAACCACTACCTTCAATACTGGAGTACCGCAAGGCTCTATTCTCGGCCCTCTATTATTCGCCATATATATTAATGATCTACCTTTGCATCTTTCGTCGTCCTGCGATCTATTTGCAGACGACTGTACAGTGTATACAAACGCTGAAAGCAGTAATTTGCTGGAATCATCTTTGCAACAAGAATTAAATAATGTAGTTAGGTGGAGCTATGTGAACCGTATGCAAATTAACATCACTAAAACAAAATCTATGTTATTAACAACAAGACAAAGACTTCAGACTCTAAATTCACACAGATCACTTCAACTTCACATCGATAACATGCCAGTAGAAAGTGTAACTGAGCACAAAACATTAGGTCTCATCATTGATAGAAACCTAACCTTTAATCCTCACGTTCAAGCGCTCACTAAACAAACAGCGAAAAAAGTCTACCAACTCTCCAAAATTAAAAATTTCCTTGATGAGGACACAAGGAAAATATTCTATACGTCACACTTACAGACACATTTTGACTACTGCTCTACAATTTGGGACGGTTGTTCCATTTCAAGCACCAAGCGACTTTACTCACTCCAGAAACGGGCCATGAGATTAATTTATAGCAAACATTTAACTGAAAATCCTAGCCTGCATAAACGCCTTCAGTTACTACCACTACGCAAACGTCTGCTTTTCAATAAGGCCAAACTAATTCACAAAATCCTACATCGGAATGCCCCAAACTACCTTTGGCCATTGTTTGAATATAATGCTAGACACAGTAAACGATTAAATTTATTACACCTTCCGAAGCCTAGGATAGACTTATTCAAAACAAGCTTAACGTACTCTGCAGCTCAGCTGTGGAACAATCTTCCACATGAAATAAAAGACATCATCAATCCCTATACATATAATCGCAAATTATTTGAACACTATCTCAGTACGGATTACCTTCCCCCTTAATAATAGAAGTAATAATATAATAAAACCCTAGTATAACAGCCAGTCCCCTTTTGGTAGTCCAGTATATTCCACGTAGCTAATAAATACCACACCAGTTATTACTATTACTGAGTCGTGTAGTATTTATTTTTAATTTTTTCCACATGCCTTTATAATGCATATATTTTATATTGTTGCTGTTTTCAGTTAGCCTTGAATGATGTGTGAATGGTATAATGTATGAAAGAGAGTGATAAAAGGGCAGAATGTTAGACGGGCCTGCGTGCCCAATTCTTAACCCTTTCAAAATAAAGTTTTGTTGTTGTTGTTGTTGTTGTTGTTGACCTGAAACATGGGAGAATTGCTAGCCTCACAGTTGTAGACCTGAAACACGGGAGAATTGCTGGCCTCACAGTTGTAGACCTGAAACATGGGAGAATTGCTGGCCTCACAGTTGTAGACCTGAAACACGGGAGAATTGCTGGCCTCACAGTTGTAGACCTGAAACACGGGAGAATTGCTCGCCTCACAGTTGTAGACCTGAAACATGGGAGAATTCCTAGCCTCACAGTTGTAGACCTGAAACATGGGAGAATTGCTGGCCTCACAGTTGTAGACCTGAAACATGGGAGAATTGCTGGCCTCACAGTTGTAGACCTGAAATATGGGAGAAATGCTGGCCTCACAGTTGTAGACCTGAAACACGGGAGAATTGCTGGCCTCACAGTTGTAAGTAGTTAAGTTTGGCGCGCAGCCACGTATATTTTTGGATGCGGTGTTCGGGGGGTGATAGATGTTAGGTTCTTTTGGGAAAAGTGCCGAGTTGGGGAAATTTTTTTGGCGGTAGCTGCCTGGTCTGGTGGGAACGGGGTTGTGTTCTGTGAAAGTAATTAAGGTAGCGGGCGTAAAAGTATTCGTGTCTATTTTAGTTGTTTCTGTAAAAGTAATTAGTGTTTGAAGGGTGTGAAGGGGAAACGTTATATATAATGGTTACAAAACGTAGGGTATATGAATATGGCGAGTGAAAGATAAACTTGCAAGGGTGTGATGGGTCGTGGTTATACTCGACGAAGCATGGGTAGAGGTGTAGATGGTTACTGAACAAAAGAGGGTTGTAGGAGTCTGACACAGTAAAACAGAGAGACAAAATTAAAAACAAAAAAGTAATATTTTCAAGTGTTTTTTTTATTGGTATACACCATTTAAAAAGGGTTTACGCTCCCAAAGGGGATCAGAGGGAGGTGGTTATTGTAGAAAGATGACTGGTCCTGTATGAAATCTTATAAAGTTGTAATGGATATGATGTCATTTGGTGGTAAGTGGTGGGTACCAGGTATTAGTGGTCAACAAGGAGTGGTCGAGGGCGATATAGGGGTGGTCATAAATGTAATGGTTATTGATAAGAGGTGTTATGGTCGCAGTTACACACTGGTCAACCAGTGGTCAAGCAGTGGTCAAATAAGGGTCAAGTAGTCAAGTAAGGAAATTTTAGGGAAAAGTGGTTGTAATGATATGGTGGTGATTAAAGAGTGGTAAATTAGTGGTCAAGCAGTGGTCAAGTAATGGTCAAGTAGTCGAGTAAGGAATTTTTAGGGAAAAGTGGTTGTAATGATATGGTGGTGATTAAAGGGTGGTAAATAAGTGGTCAACCAGTGGTCAAGCAGTGGTCAAGCGGTGGTTAAGTGAGGAAAATTTTAGGAAAATTTTAGGGAAAAGTGTTTGTAATGATATGGTGGTGATTAAAGAGTGGTAAATTAGTGGTCAAGCAGTGGTCAAGTAAGGGTCAAGTAGTCAAGTAAGGAAATTTTAAGGGAAAAGTAGTTGTAATGCTATGGTGATGATTAAAGGGTGGTAAATTAGTGGTCAAGCAGTGGTCAAGCAGTGGTCAAGCGGTGGTTAAGTGAGGAAAATTTAAGTAACATTTTAGGGGAAAAGTGATTGTAATGATATGGTGATGCTTATAGGGTGGTAAATTAGTGGTCAAGTCGTGGTCAAGCAGTGGTCAAGTGGTCAACTGAATAAATTTTAGCGGAAAGTAGTTGTAGCGACATGGTGATGCTTAAAGGGTGGTAAATTAGTGGTAAAGTAGTGGTCAAGCAGTGGTCAAGTAGTGGTCAAGTGGTCGAGCGACCACTTAAATTGTAGAGGACGATGTGCCTAAGATAATGGTAGTGGTTAAAGTGATCAATGACGTGGTCAAGCAGTGGTCAAGTAGTTGAGTGACCACTTAAATTGCAGTGCAATGGTGGTGGGTAAAGTGAGGAGGAATAACTACTAGTGATAATAGTACTACCAATATTAGCGACAAGAATATTAGCTGGTGCATTATTAGAGATACAAGTCTCTTTTTAGTGGGGTGTGTAAAAATCATACAAAGAGGGTCATACAACCACAAAGACAGCCAAGTACACACTTGATACACACAAATACAAAGACAGACAAGTACAAGTACAGACAAGAATACAAGTACACACATACAGACACAGAACTACAGACAAACCATACCATTACTACTGTCACAACAACAGCTATACACAAGTACACACCCATAATCAAATACACAAAGAGGGTCACACAAACACACATACAAACACAAAGACAACCATACACAGATAACCATACCATTACTACTGTCATCACAACTATACACACATACAGACACGTGTACACACATACAAGCACAAAGTCAACCACACACAGCCATAAACAACCACTCAAGTACAGACACAGGAAAACAAAGAAGCAAACAAGGACAGACACCTACTACAACTCAAAGACACACACACACATCTCCTACCATTACTACTGTCATCACAACTATACACAAGTACAGACACACTCACCCATAATCAATTACACAAATACACACCTACTACAAACTCAAAGACACACACCCATCGCCTAGCATTACTACTGTCATCACAACTATACACAATTACAGACACACTCACCCATAATCAATTACACAAATACACACCTACTACAAACTCAAAGACACACACCCACCGCCTAGCATTACTACTGTCATCACAACTATACACAAGTACAGACACACTCACCCATCTGATAAAACAGTGAAACATATATTGTATACACCAGAACTTTTTTTGCGGTTGTAAGAAAGTAAAAGTGTGACTTATGACCAGTTTATCAATATGGCCACCAGATCTACTTTCACGTGTTCAGTGTGCGACAAATCCTATTGTGATAAGTATACCCTTAATCGTCACATTCGGACCATTCACACTGAGAACCACCAGAAATACCCCTGTCAGTTATGTGATAAGGTGTATAATACGAACGATCCCCTACAAAAACACAAACGAATACATCATCACCGCCCTATGGATACATCAGAGGCAATTACTACAACTACCTCTTCAACAGCAGAGACGACACCACCAACTGAAACCAATATAACTAACAGTCAGATACAACCAGACGAGAATATTCTTGAACAACTGGTAGAAGACGAAGCGGCCATCTTAGCAGCCGGGGAACCTGAGACACTACACATCCTTCCACCCGATATTCAACAAACATATAGAGAAAATTGGGAAGCTATCAGGACACATCACAAGATTAACAAGTATTTATCGACATACACCTTCTTTATTAGCCCGGAGATACAGACCCCTATCAACTGGACAGATACGTTGTATAAGATTTTCAACGCTCAAATTAGTCGCTTTAAGATAAACTTTAGCTTTCATTTAGTGTTATGACATAGAGGAAAACAAGATCTTAGATTCTATCATGCATCATTTGACAATTCTTCTGTTTTAGAATTTCCAGCGCTAATCAATAACAGATACGACTTTGATGCAATCCTTACAACAGTACACGAACATGACATTCATTCGTACGCCATGCAACAACGTACAGACACCAAATATACACTAGAGACAGTAGCTGGCATATGTTTTTACCTCTTTCATATGCCCGAGTTCCCGATAGTTTGATGTCTAGGTGACATATCATCCCCCAACTACATTGTTTTATATTTTTTGTCACTAACCATGTATGTCATTGATGCTTTCTTATATCACTAAACTATTTTCATGAATAATACACATATTTGGTGATTAAATATTGAAACCAAGAGTTTTGTTGATTTTCTCTAGTCGGTGGCGTTCTTCTTACTTCTTTTCGGAGAGACATCAACACTGACAGACAATGAAATAAAGACACATACTGAAATGTATTATGTATTTATTCAACTGATGCTTGCAACCAAGTATAGAAATTACGCCATCCACCTCCCAGTATCCAACGATGTAGTTTATCAGTCATATACGTACCGACAGATGTAGCGAAGCTTTCCTCCAGGTCCTGGACATTCACGTCTGTATTGTAAGAATTATAAACCAGATGCTTACCCAGACGCATACCATGAGTAAAAACCATCATTATTCTCCCATAGTTGATGACGATATCGGCAAAGACTTCGTCAGCGATTGAAACAAAGCCCCTGGAAAATGTGTTCGGGCTTGATACAGACTTCTAGTCTCGTAAATAACACATCATGTTGGTTGGCTATCTGACGTACTAAGCGACACAACCTAGAGTTATTGGTCTTTGTGGGGTTGTAGGAACTAATAATAGTCAACGCCATACTCTCCACCTCGGTGTGAACTTGTGTCAAGTCGACCATTGGTTGTGTCATTATTATACCAATAGCTACCAGAGACCCACTGGCGTGCAGTTGGTGGTCAAATGGTCTAATATTATCACCCAATGCGTTTATAAACACCAATGCGGCTAGGTAGCCAGTTATTAATACTCATGGATCCTAGGTGGAAACATCCTTTTACGGCCTTGATTGCGGGTCCAATGGGAAGAGGTAAACCGTCTTTGTCCAACGGTTCTTGGCCCATCTACCAGCCATGGTAGACCCCCTGCCAGAGGAAATTATATGGTGCTATGGGGAATGGCAACCCATCTACGAAACTATGAAGGGTGTTCAATTTAATGAAGGTCTGCCGGATGTGGAAAAATGGACAGGGGATAGACGGCTGTTAGTAGTCATAGATGATCTAATGTCTGAGACAGATGACAGAGTGACTAAATTATTTACTAAAGGCAGTCATCATCGCAACCTCAGTGTTATGTATATAGTACATAACCTATTTGGTAAGAATGAAGAATAAAGAACTATCAGTCTGAATTCGCATTACCTAGTGGTGTTTAAGAATCCTCGAGACGCGTCTCAGATTACCAATCTGGCCAAACAGATGTATCCAGGACGTGTGTCATATGTCCAAGAGAGTTTTAAAGACGCGACATCGGCTCCACACGGGTATTTGTTATTTGACCTGCGACAGGAAACACCGGATCAGCTCCGCTTACGAAGTCATATAATTCCCGACCAGCACCAAGTTGTCTACGTCCCCAAATAACATGTCTAACCGACTTAAACGTAACGAGGGTATGTTACGCTTCTTGGGTCAGACCGACCCAGCCACTGTGAAGGCAGTAATGAAATCAGCTTCCCCGGATCTCGTCCAATCAATTTGCGAATGCTGTCACAACGTTTTAAAAGGTAATGTTCCCCTGACACCAGCTCAGAAGAAGCGTCTGCAACGACACAAAGACAGTCTGAGAGCACTCACTCATAAGAAATTATCGCTCAAGTAAAGGAAAGAGATTATACAACAAGGTGGTTTCATAGGCGCTTTACTAGGCCCCATATTAAATGTGTTGAAAAGCGTGGTGGGTTTGTAATGGCCAAGAAGATGATCTTGATCGATCCCCGGTTGCTAGAAAAACCCTATGTACCACCCGACACACTAAATGATAGTCTACAGGATTTGGATCGTCAGATGCAACAAGTCCTGGAAACAGAAGATCTACCACCTCGTGACAAGGCCAGAGCGTATCAGCAAACATTACAGAGGTATCTGAATCGACTCGAACAGTACAGACACAAGCCTCTAGGACTAGTAGATATCAAGGAACAAAAACCTGAAGTCACCAGTGTACCGACACCAGTAGCCGAGACACCTCTTCAACCAACACCTCATCAACAAACACCTATTCAACAGGCTCAAGTAGTCGACCCCAAAACAGTCGAGACCACACCACATTACAAACTCAGGTGAAGCAAGAAAAAGACTAGGATATCTACCCCCAAGTGGCAAAAATGGCCGCCCAATTAAGAAAGTATTACTATGACCCTAAGAAACCGGGAGCCTATGGTGGAGCAGCCGCCTTAAAAGGAAATACTAACCTGAAGAAAATAGATACATGTTTACGTCATCAGGATACCTACACGTTACATAAACCGATCCGTCGCCGCTTCCAGAGACGCCAGACCATAACAGGTGGAATAAATCACCGATTTCAAGCCGACTTGATAGATATGAGACTATTACAAAGATACAACGATGGGATGTCGTACCTAGGGACTTGAATCGATGTGTTTAGTAAATATGCTTGGGACATCCCGATCCAGAAGAAAACAGGGAAAGCTCTGGTGGTGGCTATGAGTAAAATCTTTGGTGATAGCCAACCGATACATTTTCAGAGCGATAAAGGTTCGGAATTCGTTAATCGGACCTTCTTAAATTCTCTGAAAGATCGAGGTGTGCACTTCTTTACCACCGAGAATGAAGATGTGAAGGCAGCGATAGTGGAACGATTCAATCGAACACTGAAAGATAAATGTGGCGTTATTTCACCAAGACCAATACACTGCGCTACGTCGACGTGATAGATAAATTGATCCAGAACTGCAATGGTTCGTATCACAGAAGTATTCGCATGGCCCCTGTGCAAGTCAACTATAGTAATCAAGAAGAGGTGAGGCATAACTTGTATAATCCGACATACGTATCGAAAAAAGTGTATTTTACACCTGGGGGGTCGAGTCAGACTTGCTCAACCCAAACAACCTTTTTAAAAAGGGTATATGCCCCCGTGGACAGAAGAATTGTTTACCGTCAGTCGCATAAACCAGACCAGTCCAGTGACCTATGTGGTAAAAGACGATTCGGGACAGGAACTACAGGGCTCGTTCTACAGAGAAGAAATACAACTAGTTGGAGACAAGCAAGTGTATCGTATCGAAGCAATCTGACAAGAAAGACCCAGGAGAGGTGGCGGGAAAGAGTATTTAGTGAAGTGGTTTGGTCATCCCAATTCATTCAATAGTTGGATAGCTGACACGCAACTAGCTAGTTATGGAGACTAGTGATGTTACTGAAGACAGTCCCCCGACAGAGGGGGAAAGAACTTCGATCTGGTCATTCTTTGGACAACGTGTACCGAGGCCAGAGATTGTATTTCTGTGTCAAATGGTGGTTATATATGCCGTAATTGCCGTGTCTTTGTTCATTCTGACTCAAGGCAGAGCAGACGCACCAGACGGCAAGTTGTGGGTAGCTCTAATGAGTAGTTGTTTGGGCTATATGCTACCTAATCCTAAATTCGAAAAACGATGAGTTTCTACGTGACTTTACCGAGTAATGCTGGATCAAAGGTATTTCCCAACAACCAACCAGGTCACTTTCTTTGTCAAGTTGCCGCAGACCATTGATGTAACGACCCAATACGAAGTGGGCCTGGTCGAGATTCAGTTCCCCAATTCGTATTTTAATGGTTTGCCTGGTGAAATTTGGTTCCAATACTTTCCACCTAAAGGTAGTGGTATGGAACCTATAACCCTTGTATGTCCACCGGGTCCGTTTACCAGCCCTGAAACTTTCATCGAGGAATTGAATAATTTGTGTGTAGAAACCCAACAAGACGAGAAAGTAAACATCAAATTCCTGCTAGGTACACCTTGGAAAAAAGTCGGGATGAAAATATTTGAAAAAGGCGCCTAGGCTAAAGTTAGTGACAGATTGAAGAATATGTTGGGTTTTCCAAGCTCGACTCTATCAGACGATAATGTCTTATTATACGGTAATATAGAATTAGAGATGGATAGCGAAGTTAAAAATATATATGTCTATTCCGATCTCGTAGCCGCGAGACCAGTTGGAGACGTCATGGTTCCTTTACTAAGGACTGTTCCTATATTGGACCGACTGTTACCTGCAGTGTTTCGTCTTTATGATAAGCCACATTATGTACAATTAAGTCGATTCTCCTTCGACACGGTGGAAATACTTTTAACTGACGATACGGCTAAAACACTCTCATTCAAGGATGGGACTTCAGTGCTAACTTTACATTTTCGAATCAGGAAACATTCAGACCTCGAATAGACTAAGATGAGTTTTTACGTGACAATGACGAGTAATGCATCGTTACAAATATACCCCTAAATAACGCCGGACATTTCTTTGTCAAGCTGCCACAAACTATTGAGCTCACCTCCCAGTACGAAGTTGGTTTGGTTGATATTCAGTTTCCCAACACCTATTTTAATATTTTGAAAGATGAGGTGTGGAAAAAGTACTTTCCACCTCCAGACCTAGACGAACCACCGATGACGATTACGCTGACGCCTGGTCTGTACAAATCAACAGAAAAATTCATTGGTGAATTGAATAGATTGCTTTTCGAAGCTGAGAGATTTATCAGTGAACGGCAATGGCTGCGTCTCGATTATGCCTTGCAAGAACATAACCGAATGATGTTCTCTTATAACGATATTTCGAATAAGGCTCGTTTCCAATTATATGAACAGGGGGCTGAAGTTAGACTTAGTGACAAGTTGGCAGAAATTTGACAATTACCCTCGACACATGTCACCGAGACTGAACCCAGTCTGTCTGGTGTGGGTGAAGTAGATTTAGACCTGGGCACAAAAAATGTCTTCGTCTATTCCGATATTGTCACCTCGCGGGTGGTTGGTGATGTGATGGTACCATTACTGAGGACACTACCTGTTCTAGACAGATCTACCACCTCCGTATTTAGGATGTATGACAAGCCACATTACGTACCCCTCAGTCGATTTTCATTTGACACGATTGAACTTTTTATAACCGACGAGCAGGAGAAACCTATCCCATTTACAGGTGGAACTTCAGTAGTGACGTTACATTTTTGAACAACCAAACGGTTTGATCTGGGCTAACCATGGTTAGGCACGTACCAATCCAACGCAACCCCAAACTGTACGAGGACTATTTCTGCAATCAAGCTGGAAGTGGTCTCCCTGTTTTTGTGGGTGGTCGAAGTCAGCGAGGTCATGGAATTGGTAGTTTCTTTAGTGGTCTTGGTCGCACAATTCTTCCTTGGTTGAAGACTGGTGGCAAAGCCCTATTGAGAGAAGGACTGGGGACGGGTTTGCAAGTGGCTCAAGATGCCTTAGCTGGTAGAAATGTTGGTGAGTCCTTCAAAGAACACGCCAGAGATGCTGGTCAACGACTACTCCAAGGCGCTGCTCAACACATCAGCCAATCAGGTAGTGGTGTTAGGAAACGAAAACGAGCCGCCCCGCCAGGTCAGCCCAGTAAAAGAATAAAACCAACAGTCAGAAAGTCGTCGACTCATAAGACACATCACCACTAAGCGGGACATTCGGATATTTTCTCATAATGGCGTTAATTCATCCCAAGTCGTGTGAGGTTTGCATTCTGGTCTGGATCTGTTTAGTGTGCCTCCCACCCAGACAGCCGTGGAAGAGGGACAGTTTGTGGAGATTCATCCATTGGCCACGTTAGCTTATGGGGCACCCATCGAATTCACCATTTCTGGTGTCGGTGAAGATTACATTGATTTGTTTAATACTTTTCTTCACGTGAGAGCCAAAGTTACACTGCCCAATGGCGACGACCTACCAAACACAGCCGAAGTCGGTCCTGTAAATTATTATTTGCATAGTTTGTTTTCTCAAGTAGACGTGTCCCTAAACGACACTCTTATTTCACCGAGTGAAAATTCGTATCCGTACCGGGCCTACTTGGAAGCTCTTCTGAATTATGGTGAAGAGGCCAAAAAGAGTCATCTGACGTCAGCTCTATACTATCAAGATACTCCTTTGCACATGACAGACACAAAGGGTGATAACAATACAGGTCTAGCCAAAAGAAGATCTTAAACCAGTTATAGTGTGCCTCTGGATATGATGGGGCGCCTACATTTTCAATCAGGACAGGTACATGTTGAATGGTGTCGATATTAAAATCAAACTAACCCCATCAAAATCCGTCTTTAATGTGATTGCCACGGATGTAAATGGTGGGTACAAAAGTGTCATTACTTACGCCACCCTCTTGGTGAGGAAAGCTAAGTTAAATCCAGCTATCTCTCTGGCCCACGAAAAAGCCTTATTGAGATCCAATGCCAAGTATCCTTTTAAAAGAGTGGTGGTAAAGACCTTTTCTATCCCTAAAGGTATGTTTTCCCACACACAAGATAACCTTTTCCTCAGCCAGACACCGACCCGGGTGGTGATCGGATTAGTGAATGCTTCCTGTTTTAATGGGGAGCTGAATACGAACCCCTTCATATTCAATCATTATCAGTTAAACTATTTGAGTCTGATGGTAGATGGGCGTAGTGTTACAGGCAAACCCTTAACCATGAATTATACCAAAAGTCAGTACATGCGAGCTTTCCATGGTACCAATTTGGCCCTCGGTCTGACCGGTAAGGATGTCGGGAATGGTATAAATTATGAAAGTTTTAGTCAAGGGTATTGTATCTATGGTTTTGATCTGACTCCCAGTATATTAGATGGAAAACAGTTTGAATTGGCGAAATCTGGCCCACTGTCAGTAGAACTAAAGTTTGACGTTATAACGACTGCACCTCTACAAGTCGTCGTATACGCCGAACTCGACTCGGTCCTAGAAGTTTCCAAGACGAGACAAGTGCTAACAGATTATATAGCATAATGGATACCCAACAACTAAGACAATTACTCATGTCTGATCTGGTTGTTCGACGCCTTCCACTAGTCATCGTATGCGCTAGAGATCATTTGCCTAGACACATTGATAGAACACAGCCAGCTGGTTTGATCGTCAATACTGACACCAGTGCTTACTCTGGGTCACATTGGATCGCCCTTTATTTTAATGGTCTAGGTCAGTTTGAAAATTTTGATTCGTTTGGCTTGCCACCATTACACGCCGACATTATCCGTTTTATACAACGAAACTCGGACAGATAACCCGTGTACAATACCCGTATGCTACAAGACATTAATAACAGTACTTGTGGTCTGTATGCGTTGTATTTCTTATTGATGAAATCCCGCGGCTCGAGCATGTCACGTATCCTGCAACCATTTGGACACAGACAACACATGAACGATCGTCTCGTGTTTCGATTGGTTACTCCGTGGTTAAAAAAGACAAGTCCAGAACTGTTTACAACTAGATAAGTTCGTCGATATAAACTGAGACGACCACTCGTCTGTTTGTGTCTACAACGAGCAAGATGTCTACACCCAAGCGGTTATTCATGGCAAGACCTGATGATATGCCCAGACAACTAGACAACAGTTTGAAAGCGGTGACAGTTTCTCAAGACACAGGAACAACGACACTCCATCTATATCAATCTACCGACAGTCAAGACCAGACATCTTTCTACAATAATCAAGTCCCTCTGCTCCCTTTGTGTCTACAACGATCAAGATGTCTACACCCAATTGGTTGTTCATGTCAAGGCCTGTCCAGTTTTAAATGTTGTATACCAATAAAAGCCATTTGAAAATGTTATTATTTCTTTTTAATTTTGTTTCTCTATTTTATTATGTTTTTGTTCCATTGTATGGTTTTTCTTCTCTCTCTCTCTCTCTCTCTCTCTCTCTCTCTCTCTCTCTCTCTCTCTCTCTCTCTCTCTCTCTCTCTATATATATATATATATATATATATATATATATATATATATATATATATATATATATATATATATATATATATATATATATATATATGTCACTGTTGCTGTCTCTCGGAAAAGAAGAAGAAGAAAAAAATTATATATAACGTTTCCCCGTCACACCGTTCATACACTAATTACTTTTACAGAAACAACTAAAATAGACACGAATACTTTTTCGCCCGCTACCTTAATTACTTTCAGAGAACACAACCCCGTTCCCACCAGACCAGGCAGCTACCACCAAAAAACTTTCCCCCACTCGGCACTTTTCCCAAAAAAAACCTAAAATCTATCACCCGCGAACACCGCATCCAAAAAATACGTGGCTGCGCGCCAAACTTAACTACTGTTGTAGACCTTATACACGGGAGAATTGCTGGCCTCACAGTTGTAGACCTGAAACACGGGATAATTGCTGGCCTCACAGTTGTAGACCTGAAACATGGGAGAATTGCTGGCCTCACAGCTGTAGACCTAAAACATGAGGGAATTGCTGGCCTCACAGTTGTAGACCTGAAACATGGGAGAATTGCTGGCCTCACAGTTGTAGACCTGAAACACGGGAGAATTGCTGGCCTCATAGTTGTAAACATGAAACATGGGAGAATTGGTGCCCAGTGCTGTCCTCTGTTGTAGACCTGAAACACGGGATAATTGTTGGCCAGTGCTGTCCTCTGTTGTAGTTCTGAAACACGGGAGAATTGCTGGCCTCACAGTTGTAGACCTGAAACATGGGAGAATTGTTGGCCTCATAGTTGTAGACATGAAACATGGGAGAATTGCTAGCCTCACAGTTGTAGACCTGAAACATGGGAGAATTGCTGGCCTCACAGTTGTAGACCTGAAACATGTGAGAATTGTTGGCCTCACAGTTGTAGACCTGAAACATGGGAGAATGCTGGCCTCACAGTTATAGACCTGAAACATGGGAGAATTGCTTGCCTCACAGTTGTAGACCTGAAACACGGGAGAATTGGTGGCCAGTGCTGTCCTCTGTTGTAGGCCTGAAACACGGGAGACTTATTGGCCAGTGCTGTCCTCTGTTGTAGGCCTAAAATACGGGAGAATCGCTGCCCAGTGCTGTCCTCTGTTGTAGATCTGAAACACGGGAGAATTGGTGACCAGTGCTGTCCTCTGTTGTAGACCTGAAACACGGGAGAATTGCTGGCCTCACAGTTGTAGACCTGAAACACGGGAGAATTGCTGGTCTCACGGTTGTAGACCTGAAACACGGGAGAATTGCTGGCCTCACGGTTGTAGACCTGAAACACGGGAGAATTGCTGGCCTCACCGTTGTAGACCTGAAACACCGGAGAATTGCTGGCCTCACGGTTGTAGACCTGAAACACGGGAGAATTGCTGGCCTCACCGTTGTAGACCTGAAACACGGGAGAATTGCTGGCCTCACAGTTGTAGACCTGAAACATGGGAGAATTGCTGGCCTCACAGTTGTAGACCTGAAACATGGGAGAATTGTTGGCCTCACAGTTGTAGACCTGAAACATGGGAGAATTGCTGGCCTCACAGTTGTAAACATGAAACATGGGAG
Organism: Cepaea nemoralis; assembly: GCA_014155875.1. Taxonomy (NCBI): domain Eukaryota; kingdom Metazoa; phylum Mollusca; class Gastropoda; order Stylommatophora; family Helicidae; genus Cepaea; species Cepaea nemoralis. The sequence continues at coordinate 120,018 of JACEFZ010011757.1, read as the reverse complement.
AATTGGTGGCCAGTGCTGTCCTCTGTTGTAGGCCTGAAACACGGGAGAATTGGTGGCCAGTGCTGTCCTCTGTTGTAGACCTGAAACACGGGAGATTTGCTGGCCAGTGCTGACCTCTGTTGGCGGACGACGAATTGAAGGTCGAATACTCGCCAGACCGACTTCATGACAATTTCAGCGTAGTTTTCTATCAACTACACTAATTACGTCTACCTACAAGGCAGCAAGTTTGTGTCTCTGTTCGTCTGGTCACTAGCCTTTGACTGTCTCCAATCTACCTACAAGGTAGCAGGTTTGTGTCTCTCTTCGTCTGGTGTGTAGCTTTTGAATGTCCCAAGTCTACCTACAAGATAGCAGATTTGTGTCTCTCTTCGTCTGGTCCCTAGTCTTTGACGGTCCCCAATCTACCTACAAGGTAGCAGGTTTGTGTCTCTCTTCGTCTGGTCCCTAGTCCTTGACTGTCCCCTGTCTACCTACTAGGCAGCAGGTCTGTGTCTCTCTTCGTCAGGTCCCTTGTCTTTGACTGTCCCCTGTCTACCTACTAGGCAGCAGGTCTGTGTCTCTCTTCGTCTGGTCCCTAGTCTTTGACTGTTCCCTGTCTACCTACTAGGCAGCAGGTCTGTGTCTCTCTTCGTCTGGTCCCTAGTCTTTGACTGTCCCCTGTCCGGTCTGTGTCTCTCTTCGTCTGGTCCCTAGTCTTTGACTGTCCCCTGTCCGGTCTGTGTCTCTCTTCGTCTGGTCCCTAGTCTTTGACTGTCCTTTGTCTGGACTGTGTCTCTCTTCGTCTGGTCCCTAGTCTTTGACTGTCCCCTGTCTACCTACAAGGCAGCAAGTTTGTGTCTCCCATCGTCTGACACATCCGACATATATGTTGATATGTCTGTACGGACCAGCATGCCAAGCTCCTGCATTGCTAGGACAGACTACTGTAGTTCTTTTGTTGTTTCCTCCCATTGACCCTGTTTTGATTATCACCTCTTAATATTCCTTATCTGCAGTCATTTACGTTTATGTATTTATGTTATCTCTGTGAATTGTACATGTTTTAACATTCCCTGTTTAATGTATCTGTGGTATACTTCAATTATTATTTCTCTCATTTTGAAAGTCTAAACTCAGTTATCGTATTACCACCACTTATTAGATGTTACCTAATTTTATTACCAGTTTATAATCATCATCCTTACCATGTTCACCATGTGCCCTGTAAATTGTGTAGGTGTTCATGGCTGTCCACAGATCTCAGCCCTTGGTTTCCACATGAACTCTTCTGAAGATAATACTCCATGCCACCGTCTCAGTCTATCCAACATCATTTATCTTCGCCGTCCTCTGCATTTTCTCCAACATTATTTACAGCTATCACGGTGGCATACTTTGTCTCTCTCTCCCAATTACATAACCAAAGAACATGCTTTACCACTTTCTAATACTGCCATATACGGTATTGCTAACACAACACTTCCAACCTCTTCTACATCATATAATATCACATTTACATTTCCTCATCACATTCACATAGTTCTATTGTATGAAGTATCTGCAGTTCAGAAAGCAATAGCCGACTACTGAGCTAACATTGTCTATTCAATCACAAACTACTGAGCTAACATTGTCTAGTCAACCACAAACTACTGAGCTAACATTGTCTATTCAACCACAAACTACTGAGCTAACATTGTCTATTCAACCACTAACTACTGAGCTAACATTGTATACACAACCACAAACTACTGAGCTAACATTGTCTATTCAACCACAAACTACTGAGCTAACATTGTCTAGTCAATCAGAAACTACTGAGCTACATTGTCTAGTCAATTACAAACTAGTGAGCAACCATTGTATACACAACCACAAACTACTGAGCTAACATTGTATAAACTAGTGAGCTAAAATTGTATACACAACCACAAACTACTGAGCTAACATTGTATACACAACCACAAACTACTGAGCTAACATTGTATACACAACCACAAACTACTGAGCTAACATTGTCTAGTCAACTACAAACTACTGAGCTAACATTATCTAGTCAACTACAAACTACTGAGCAAACATTGTCTATTCAACCACAAACTAACCATAATCACCAGAGCTGTCTCATCAATATCCCGGACGAGCCCCCAAATAATGTCGTGATTCTGGGGAGTAAATATGTATTTCTAGGGGTGCCGAAGAAGCCAATCCACCTAGGTGACATACATACCTGCGCCCACACGGGGAAAGACGAGGCAAACACAACCAGCTCGAAAACCCAGCTAGGGGGTTTGCGTACGGCCCAGAGCGCAGACGCGACACTACGTCCATGCTACAAGAAGCTGCAGAAAAGTGCTGACCCACCGCAACGGGGCCAGTACTATCTGAAGAATCGGCTGCTCTACCGGAGAGCCGGAAGGGGAGATGAACTGCACGGGCAGTTGGTGGTCCCGACGGACTACCGTATCCCAATTCTTCAGAGGGGACACACCATATCGGGTAGTAACCTATCCGGGAATGGACATATGGGTGTCAGAGCGACGCTGCAGCGAATTTCCGGTCATTATTACTGGCCACGAATGACTGGCGATGTACGCCGGTTAGTAAAGTCATGCCCAGAGTGCCAGAAGGCTACACTCACAAATCGGACTAAGACTAGATTAGGTCTTAAGGTGGGAGATAGAGTATTATTGTGGGGTCCTAGCAGGACCAATATGCTCGAGGTAGGATGGCAAGGACCTTATCCCGTGGTCAGGGTAGTGTCCAAGACCAACTACGAGATCCGGATCGGGGGAATTTTGAGAATTTTCCATGTAAATCTCCTGCGAAGAAACGAGGAGAGGTCCGGTGACAAATCTCTGCACCTGTCGGCGATGTCAGTCACTAGTAACCCAGTTCGGAAGGGGTGGGTAACGTCGGATGCGGCGCGAGATACCCTGGACTCCGACCGACGATCGACTGACTGGCCCCGCTATCGAAAGAGATGGCCAGGGAAACCCGAGTCCAGAGGGTTCTGGGAAGACTATACCGTCCATCGAGGACGATACCGCAAATCCCGAGACTTGTTTGTAGGGAGACATAGCGGTAGTGACGACACTGATACCGCCGGGAAGGGAAGATCCGTCGGTATTGCACCCCGTTGCGTACGCGGGTCGGATGGTCGTCCGGCCGAACGTAAAGACTCGACGGGCAAGCGCGGTTGTCGATCACTGATATGAGACGGGCTGTCCAAGTTACTGCCCAAAGTGATGGGGAGGTTGTACCTTTGAGGGTACAGGCAGACCATCAACCAAAGATGGGCTTGGCCACCTCCTGTAAGCTCAACGCACGCTTGATGCGGTGGTCGATGATGCTTCAGCCCTACACTTTTACGGTGTAATACATTCCCGGGAAGGAGAATGTTGGGGCTGACTTTCTGTCTAGGCATCCAGTTCCAGAGGCAGAGGATGAGTTTGCTAGGAGTGAACATCCAGCTGGAGACAGTCGACGCGGTCAACTCTCTTAAGAGGGGGCCTATGTCACGGAACGGCTGAGAATTCACCTAGCAAACTCCCAAAAAAAATCCAATTCCCCCTTTTCAGTACTAGTAGAACTGCCGATCTAGTCGAAGGGATACAACCGAGGTATTAATGTACCCCACGCAAAGGCGATTGGTGGCCCTTGACTTCTCGACTGTTCGGGTGACGAAAGCTCAACCCAACCATATCCGCTAACGCATGCGCAATAACCTTCTCAGAACAAAGAGAGGCACAGTTGCGATCCGGCCGTGGGCGCAAGACGTTGTGTGTGAACAACTGTGTTAATTCGTAAATGGGAGAGAGGAAGCCAGTGTCTTGCTGTTTATCAAAGAAAACCGACAGAACGTCCAGTGTTGGGACGGGAGCTCCTCAATTCTGAATGCACAGTTTGTCGTAAGGTACGTGAAACATATTTAGATAAATAATGTGTGTCGCTACCGCGGTGAATCGAAGCTGTTCGACCACATGTCCCGCCCGGCGCACAAAGGTCAGTCAGGGGTGAAACTGTGGGCTTGTGTTTTAACTTAACACTGCAGGCGAGTTGAACACGATGGATTGTAGGCCTGTTTTTGCATTAACATTGTACCAGTACGGAAATGCGTGTTATTGCTGCTACAAGTAGTTATAGACATTTCAGACAGGCCAATAGTGTTAGTAGTCCGAGTTCACTCCTGGGCGGCCTTAGAACTCTAACGTAGTCGACACAAACGGACGTGGGCGAAGGCGTTGTAGAACATAGGTCGAGTGAGGTATCAGGGAACTCGGCCGAACCAGACGAAACCCATGCGATGGTCGCCGGACATGTCGAAGGTCATTCGAAGGACATTGCGGGTGTCTAAGTTCGAATTCTTTGGTGTGGCGACCACTGGCTTTGCTGAGCTTTCGGCTTATTCTTTATGTTATTGGTTGCTGTAACAGAACACCATCTTGATAGGCAGTTGGTTCCCGAGAGGTTGACACTGGAGAAACTGGGGAATGCGACAGAGCTGGTCACAGCCAGCTGAACACCGTTCCAAATGCTCTGACCTTAACTAGGGGAGGAGGGAACGGGATGTGGACTTCCACTACAGGGGGATTTCCCTGTATAATCTATTACATTCCTGGATCAGAGCTAGAGCTCCAGGAGACCTGGTGTATAGTAGGTAATCCTAAAATCGAACCAGGGAGAGGGGGCTACCTCCGAGGGAGGGGAATTCGGTGGTCACCGGCTCTCCTTCAGAGCCATTCTGTCTCTAGGTACCTTTAACCTACTAACCTGGTATATTGTGTCCTTAGAAGTCTTTTTAGGACAGAAGGATTTCGCCGACACCATGACCAGATACACAGCCCTACCTTGGGCGGGTTCGAGACGGAGGACGGTTCAGCCAGCACTTGTTAGGACCCAGACCCAGTTCAGTTTTGGCAGTGGATCCTGGTCTGTGAGGCTGCCGGCCGGGTCATGGCGACACCGGCCTATACTGAGTACACATAGGTAACGTGTACCTCTGGGGGTAAGTCTGTGTCACGATATTCACACATGGTGTTATCTTTGGCAGGTTCTACTTTCTGAGAGACTTACGTGACGGGACCAGAGGAAGATGACTTGGTGAAGGCTGCTAAATGGCTGGCTTACCTATGTGACGTGAAGTGAGGCTTCTACACCACACCACGTGCCGGGAAGTCACTGCGCCACAGTCCAGTCCCGTCTAAACCGCTAAATGATCTTCAGTCAGTCCACCAAGTATTATGATGGCTACACACGGGCGAGTATCGTGTCCTCTTGTCTGTGAGCAAATTTTGACAGTGTGACCCACTAGCCAAACGGGTAGAGAAGAACTACATTACCCTTTATTTCATGATGGCCTGGTGTTCCGAGAACAGTCTACCATGTGGGAATAGGGACACTTGTTACATTCCTTACCTGGTCACGCGCTACCAGTACTGACTTTGAGTGACAGAGTCAACTTGAACTGTGCCAACTTTCTGTGCTTATAGGCCCAGTTATACCCATCCTGATCCCATTAGAGACCACCATCTGGGCCAGAACTTTGACATTGTTAAATGTGTGTTAAATGGTATGGTGGCTTCTTAGGAAGGTTGTCTAGCACAGGCCTTACCAGTGAAGCTTGAAGGACAGGCCTTCAGAACTTCTACAGGGATGTTAGTCTAGAGTCATCACGTACCACCGCAACTTGGAGTCACCACATTGACGTGCTAGTCATTCCAGTTGAGACTACACCTCGGCAGAGACATTCCACGCTACGTGTGCAGATGAGTGACCTCTTTAACCTTGTGGTACCCTACCGAGTGTACAGTGATGAGTGAGACGGCCTGAGGCTAATCCAGATAGCCATTTCTTCTATCTCCTGGCGGTGGCCAGGATTCTCTCATGAACACTCCCCTTGTACATTATATCATATAGTCCAGGATTCTCTCATGAACATTCCTCTTGTACATTATATCATATAGTCATTATGTGTAGACACCAGAGTCGTGTCATCTGTTCTGGATGAGAGGTGAAAAAGGTTTTGTCCAGCGGTTGATAGTGAGAGAGACAGGAATCCAAGGGCTGGTGGGGTCTGTAGACTGAGATTTATTGTATTCCCAGAGTGCATCTATCCCGTTATTAAGATGTAATAGTATGCTTCCCTCACCCCAAGAAATACTACGACATTATTTGGGGGCTCGTCCGGGATTTGAACCCGGGACCACTCGGCACTTTTCCCAAAAAAAACCTAAAATCTATCACCCGCGAACACCGCATCCAAAAAATACGTGGCTGCGCGCCAAACTTAACTACTGTTGTAGACCTTATACACGGGAGAATTGCTGGCCTCACAGTTGTAGACCTGAAACACGGGATAATTGCTGGCCTCACAGTTGTAGACCTGAAACATGGGAGAATTGCTGGCCTCACAGCTGTAGACCTAAAACATGAGGGAATTGCTGGCCTCACAGTTGTAGACCTGAAACATGGGAGAATTGCTGGCCTCACAGTTGTAGACCTGAAACACGGGAGAATTGCTGGCCTCATAGTTGTAAACATGAAACATGGGAGAATTGGTGCCCAGTGCTGTCCTCTGTTGTAGACCTGAAACACGGGATAATTGTTGGCCAGTGCTGTCCTCTGTTGTAGTTCTGAAACACGGGAGAATTGCTGGCCTCACAGTTGTAGACCTGAAACATGGGAGAATTGTTGGCCTCATAGTTGTAGACATGAAACATGGGAGAATTGCTAGCCTCACAGTTGTAGACCTGAAACATGGGAGAATTGCTGGCCTCACAGTTGTAGACCTGAAACATGGGAGAATTGTTGGCCTCACAGTTGTAGACCTGAAACATGGGAGAATGCTGGCCTCACAGTTATAGACCTGAAACATGGGAGAATTGCTTGCCTCACAGTTGTAGACCTGAAACACGGGAGAATTGGTGGCCAGTGCTGTCCTCTGTTGTAGGCCTGAAACACGGGAGACTTATTGGCCAGTGCTGTCCTCTGTTGTAGGCCTAAAATACGGGAGAATCGCTGCCCAGTGCTGTCCTCTGTTGTAGATCTGAAACACGGGAGAATTGGTGACCAGTGCTGTCCTCTGTTGTAGACCTGAAACACGGGAGAATTGCTGGCCTCACAGTTGTAGACCTGAAACACGGGAGAATTGCTGGTCTCACGGTTGTAGACCTGAAACACGGGAGAATTGCTGGCCTCACGGTTGTAGACCTGAAACACGGGAGAATTGCTGGCCTCACCGTTGTAGACCTGAAACACCGGAGAATTGCTGGCCTCACGGTTGTAGACCTGAAACACGGGAGAATTGCTGGCCTCACCGTTGTAGACCTGAAACACGGGAGAATTGCTGGCCTCACAGTTGTAGACCTGAAACATGGGAGAATTGCTGGCCTCACAGTTGTAGACCTGAAACATGGGAGAATTGTTGGCCTCACAGTTGTAGACCTGAAACATGGGAGAATTGCTGGCCTCACAGTTGTAAACATGAAACATGGGAGAATTGGTGGCCAGTGCTGTCCTCTGTTGTAGGCCTGAAACACGGGAGAATTGGTGGCCAGTGCTGTCCTCTGTTGTAGACCTGAAACACGGGAGATTTGCTGGCCAGTGCTGACCTCTGTTGGCGGACGACGAATTGAAGGTCGAATACTCGCCAGACCGACTTCATGACAATTTCAGCGTAGTTTTCTATCAACTACACTAATTACGTCTACCTACAAGGCAGCAAGTTTGTGTCTCTGTTCGTCTGGTCACTAGCCTTTGACTGTCTCCAATCTACCTACAAGGTAGCAGGTTTGTGTCTCTCTTCGTCTGGTGTGTAGCTTTTGAATGTCCCAAGTCTACCTACAAGATAGCAGATTTGTGTCTCTCTTCGTCTGGTCCCTAGTCTTTGACGGTCCCCAATCTACCTACAAGGTAGCAGGTTTGTGTCTCTCTTCGTCTGGTCCCTAGTCCTTGACTGTCCCCTGTCTACCTACTAGGCAGCAGGTCTGTGTCTCTCTTCGTCAGGTCCCTTGTCTTTGACTGTCCCCTGTCTACCTACTAGGCAGCAGGTCTGTGTCTCTCTTCGTCTGGTCCCTAGTCTTTGACTGTTCCCTGTCTACCTACTAGGCAGCAGGTCTGTGTCTCTCTTCGTCTGGTCCCTAGTCTTTGACTGTCCCCTGTCCGGTCTGTGTCTCTCTTCGTCTGGTCCCTAGTCTTTGACTGTCCCCTGTCCGGTCTGTGTCTCTCTTCGTCTGGTCCCTAGTCTTTGACTGTCCTTTGTCTGGACTGTGTCTCTCTTCGTCTGGTCCCTAGTCTTTGACTGTCCCCTGTCTACCTACAAGGCAGCAAGTTTGTGTCTCCCATCGTCTGACACATCCGACATATATGTTGATATGTCTGTACGGACCAGCATGCCAAGCTCCTGCATTGCTAGGACAGACTACTGTAGTTCTTTTGTTGTTTCCTCCCATTGACCCTGTTTTGATTATCACCTCTTAATATTCCTTATCTGCAGTCATTTACGTTTATGTATTTATGTTATCTCTGTGAATTGTACATGTTTTAACATTCCCTGTTTAATGTATCTGTGGTATACTTCAATTATTATTTCTCTCATTTTGAAAGTCTAAACTCAGTTATCGTATTACCACCACTTATTAGATGTTACCTAATTTTATTACCAGTTTATAATCATCATCCTTACCATGTTCACCATGTGCCCTGTAAATTGTGTAGGTGTTCATGGCTGTCCACAGATCTCAGCCCTTGGTTTCCACATGAACTCTTCTGAAGATAATACTCCATGCCACCGTCTCAGTCTATCCAACATCATTTATCTTCGCCGTCCTCTGCATTTTCTCCAACATTATTTACAGCTATCACGGTGGCATACTTTGTCTCTCTCTCCCAATTACATAACCAAAGAACATGCTTTACCACTTTCTGATACTGCCATATACGGTATTGCTAACACAACACTTCCAACCTCTTCTACATCATATAATATCACATTTACATTTCCTCATCACATTCACATAGTTCTATTGTATGAAGTATCTGCAGTTCAGAAAGCAATAGCCGACTACTGAGCTAACATTGTCTATTCAATCACAAACTACTGAGCTAACATTGTCTAGTCAACCACAAACTACTGAGCTAACATTGTCTATTCAACCACAAACTACTGAGCTAACATTGTCTATTCAACCACTAACTACTGAGCTAACATTGTATACACAACCACAAACTACTGAGCTAACATTGTCTATTCAACCACAAACTACTGAGCTAACATTGTCTAGTCAATCAGAAACTACTGAGCTAACATTGTCTAGTCAATTACAAACTAGTGAGCAACCATTGTATACACAACCACAAACTACTGAGCTAACATTGTATAAACTAGTGAGCTAAAATTGTATACACAACCACAAACTACTGAGCTAACATTGTATACACAACCACAAACTACTGAGCTAACATTGTATACACAACCACAAACTACTGAGCTAACATTGTCTAGTCAACTACAAACTACTGAGCTAACATTATCTAGTCAACTACAAACTACTGAGCAAACATTGTCTATTCAACCACAAACTACTGAGCTAACATTGTCTAGTCAACCACAAACTACTGAGCTAACATTGTCTAGTCAACTACAAACTACTGAGCTAACATTGTATAGTCAACTACAAACTACTGAGCTAACATTGTCTATTCAACCATAAACTACTGAGCTAACATTGTTTAGTCAACTACAAACTACTGAGCTAACATCGTCTATTCAACCACAAACTACTGAGCTAACATTGTCTAGTCAACCACAAACTACTGAGCTAACATCGTCTAGTCAACCACAAATACTGAGCTAACATTGTTTAGTCAACCACAAACTACTGAGCTAATATTGTCTAGTCAACCAAAAACTACTGAGCTAACATTGTCTATTCAACCATAAACTACTGAGCTAACATTGTTTAGTCAACTACAAACTACTGAGCTAATATTGTCTAGTCAACCAAAAACTACTGAGCTAACATTGTCTATTCAACCATAAACTACTGAGCTAACATTGTTTAGTCAACTACAAACTACTGAGCTAACATCGTCTATTCAACCACAAACTACTGAGCTAACATTGTTTAGTCAACCATAAACTACTGAGCTAATATTGTCTAGTCAACCAAAAACTAATGAGCTAACATTGTCTATTCAACCACAAACTACTGAGCTAACATTGTTTAGTCAACCACAAACTACTGAGCTAATATTGTCTAGTCAACCACAAACCACTGAGCTAACATTGTCTAGTAAATCACAAACTACTGAGCTAACATTGTCTAGTCAACCACAAACTACTGAGCTAACATTTTATAGACATTCACAAATTATTGCACTAAAAGTGTCTAGTCAATCGGAGACAGTCAGTGAATGCTGGGGTTGATTGCAAGATCCGTTAACTCATTAAGTGTCATGTGATGATAAATCGTCTTAAGCGACTTCCCGTAATTGCCACGGGCTTATGTGCAGCGTAGGTGGCTCGAATCGCGTCGGTAATTTAAGGGGTATGTGGGCCGGCCGCTCAGAAAGCAATGGCAAACTATTGAGCGTAATCTTGCCAAGAAATCAACTATCAGCTGAAAGATGCTGATGTTGACAGCGATGTCCTGTAAATTATATGCAAACATATTTTCTTTTTGACAGCGATGTCCTGTAAATTATATGCAAACATATTTTTTTTTAATGTGCAGCAGTTGTCCATATACAATATTGTCCTTTAATAATGCAACGTGTCGCTATAGACAATGAATCATCCCATGACACTTAATCAGCTACCTAGTGAAGGAAAATGCTGACGTTGCAAGAAACGCCACCAACAAAATAATGATTCTTCTTTTCGGTTTTATTGATTTATTGACTATAACATAACACCAGTTACGGGCAGCTAGAACTCAAATCTGCCAAGAAGTCGTAAATGCTGACATCCTCACAGTTTCCATTAAGATCGATATATAGTGCGACCTGGTCTACAGACTTCTCCGTGCATGTACAGACTAGGTCAGGGTTGTTGTTCAGCTTGATGTAGTTGATACTGGTTAGGTAAACCAGGCTCAGCGGAAGACGGGTCAGCTTCGTGTATTGTAGACTCACGGTGGTTAGAGAACCCAGATTTCTAAAGGCCAGGTCGGAAATGGTTTCCAGTGGGTTGTTATCCAGATTTAAATCTTCAAGGGACGAATTCTCAGGAAAGCTCGTGTCATTTAAGTCCGTGATGAGGTTATATTGAAGCTCAAGATGTGTTATCCAAGGGGGGATATTCACACCACGAACCACTTGAATAGCATTATGTGAGAGAAACATCATGAACACCGATGTCAGATCCCGGTAAATGATAGGGATAGATGGCAGCAGGTTGTAGCTCAAGTCTAGCTCACCCATGGTGATGTTTACAGAACCCGAGTTGGGGTCGGATATCTGATTGTTAGACAGATCAAGGAAGTACAAGTTTGGCAGAAATGACAAATCCGGTATCACCTTGAGCTGGTTAAATGAGAGAGCAATTGATTCTAGCGAGTCCGTGAAAGAAAGCAGCGCCTCGCTCACTTGATCTGCGTCAGAAATATTGTTATGGTTTAGCAATAAGCTGGATAATTTGTTGAACTGAGGAAGCCATGTTATGTTGGAAATTTTGTTGTTCTGCAGGTCTAAGCTTGTCAAATTCATTAACTTTGTCAGTGATTGTGGTGTCGCAGTGAAGTTATTCTCGCTAAGAGTTAATGTCAGTAAGCTGCTGGATAGTTTGTCAAAGGCCTGGTCTGGTATTGTAGAGATGGAGTTGCCAGCAAGACTTAACTCATTCAAGTGTTGGAATTCCGTCAGCCAGTCTGGCCATTCTGTCAAGCCTACTTCTACAAGTTTTAGTGTCTGTAATGTTTGTCCGATGTGTTTCATGGCGCCCACGTTCCAATCCACTATTGTGGCATTAAAAATAATTAAATTTTTAAGGGAATCCAGTTGAAGAAAAGCATCAGGGATTGTTGATAACTGAGAATTTGTGAAATAAAGTGACTCCAGCGTCGAGGAGATTTCGTTAAAGGCGTTGTCATCTATAGTTGTGATCGGGTTGTTGAGCAATGAGAGCTCCTGCAGGCCGGGCGGAAGACTGCCAGCTGGTATCTCAGTGATGTGGTTTGACTGTGGAGTACACACACACAAACACATGTGTTATTATCTCCCGCTGTATAGAGACTCACACAAACACATGTGTTATTATCTCCCGCTGTATAGAGACACACACAAACACATGTGTTATTATCTTCCGCTGTATAGAGACTCACACAAACACATGTGTTATTATCTCCCGCTGTATAGAGACTCACACAAACACATGTGTTATTATCTCACGCTGTAGAGAGACACACACAAACACATGTGTTATTATCTTCCGCTGTATAGAGACACACACAAACACATGTGTTATTATCTCCCGCTTTATAGAGACAGTGTGTCAGGTCTTAGTCAGATATGACTGAGCTACCGTATAACAGTAGACGGTACTACCTGCTTTCTGTTAGCGCCAAACGTTGAGCGGCGCTTACCAAACCTGACACCCCACATTGTGCCAACGGCTTCGGGCGAAAGAGCGCAGTTGGGAGGGTACAAGCCTTACCCTGGTGCTAGGAAATGCAACCTAAAGACAAAGTGTCATGGCAGGGCAAACCAGGACCTAAGCCTTGGTTGGCGGCTGGTCTAGGATCGAAGCTCCGACAGGCGGACAATTAGAGCATTCCTTTGCTGATCCGGCAGCTTGTCTTGTTCCAGATGTAGAGGTGTTACCTTTCCTCTGGAGTGAACTAGGCAGGGCCGAGAGAGGGATCATGCTGCATGGGCAACACATGATCTCTATATTTTAGCCCAGGCTTTGTGCTATTGAGAGGCAATAACTCCATCCCTTACAAACTATCCTCTGTCAAGACGGCAAGGTGCCAATGAATGCATAGAGACCGCTGTATAGAGACACACATAAACACATGTGTTATTATCTCCCGCTGTATAGAGACACACACAAACACATGTGTTATTATCTCCCGCTGTAAAGAGACCCACACAAACACATGTGTTATTATCTTCCGATGTATAGAGACACACACAAACACATGTGTTATTATCTCCCGCTGTAAAGAGACCCACACAAACACATGTGTTATTACCTTCCGATGTATAGAGACACAGCTCTGGTTTCATCAATAATCAACAATACGAACCCGCCATGGGTCTATGATGTGTTAGAACCATCACATTTAATCAGTCTTGAATGTAAGTACCATTAGTGGCTAGTCCGTTCCTCCTTAGCGGAGGATGGACTTAGTTTCATGTTCCTGCCAGGGCATGCGGGTGTACAAGGAAATGAGTTAGCGACATGCTTGCAGGTAAGGCTACTGTGGAGGCCGGACGAGCCATGGACCAGGCTGATATACTGAAAGCTCTACGAGAAGTAACACGTTTGCGAGAGCCAAGTCATGACTGTGAATCTACAACCATGGTTAGATTGCGGGAACAGCAAGTTAAAAGAGGTGTGGCCAGACAAGAACAATATACAGGAAGCCAAAGAAGATTAATAAAGCAACACAGAACTGGTATCGTGAGCCGCTACACGCCGCGGGATTTCCTGAGGAGAGGATTCGAGCACTTATGGACTGGATGGTTCGATGTGCAATGAGATAGATCTGTTGAATAATTAATTAACTCACTAACATAATATCACTTGTGTGTAACAATTCCGTTATTAAAATATTGCATATCTCTATTGCCATAAACAACATGCTTATGTTAATGAACTCTATGATTAAGACACAGACTATAGAATCGTGTAGATGTATCAGAATATCTCACATTTAAGTTCAGTGTCAGGTAGCCGGTAGCATTTGTGTTGTAGCGAACTGGCATTGAGGTCAGTCCGTTTCCCGGGCAGTATATGTCCGTTCTATAACAGCCACAATCCTGAAATATATGATTATATTTACATAAGTGGTGCCCGCTTGTTTTTTGCCGGGAAGAAATATATGATTATATTTACATAAGTGTTGCCGGCTTGTTTGTTGACGGAGAGAAATATATGATTATATTTACATAAGTGTTGCTAGCTTGTTCGTTGACGAACAGAAATATATGATTATATTTACATAAGTGTTGTTAGCTTGTTTGTTGACGGAAAGAAATATATGATTATATTTACATAAGTGTTGTTAGCTTGTTTGTTGACGGACAGAAATATATGATTATATTTACATAAGTGTTGTTAGCTTGTTTGTTGACGGAAAGAAATATATGATTATATTTACATAAGTGTTGTTAGCTTGTTTGTTGACGGACAGAAATATATGATTATATTTACATAAGTGTTGCCCGCTTGTTTGTTGACGGAAAGAAATATATGATTATATTTACATAAGTGTTGCTAGCTTGTTTGTTGACGGACAGAAATATATGATTATATTTACGTAAGTGTTGTTAGCTTGTTTGTTGACGGAAAGAAATATATAATTATATTTACATAAGTGTTGCTAGCTTGTTTGTTGACGGACAGAAATATATGATTATATTTACATAAGTGTTGCCCGCTTGTTTGTTGACGGACAGAAATATATGATTATATTTACATAAGTGCTGCTAGCTTGTTTGTTGACGGACAGAAATATATGATTATATTTACATAAGTGTTGCTAGCTTGTTTGTTGACGGACAGAAATATATGATTATATTTACATAAGTGTTCATAGCTTGTTTGTTGACGGAAAGAAATATATGATTATATTTACATAAGTGTTGCCCGCTTGTTTGTTGACGGACAGAAATATATGATTATATTTACATAAGTGTTGCTAGCTTGTTTGTTGACGGACAGAAATATATGATTATATTTACATAAGTGTTGCCCGCTTGTTTGTTGACGGACAGAAATATATGATTATATTTACATAAGTGTTGCCCGCTTGTTTGTTGACGGACAGAAATATATGATTATATTTACATAAGTGTTGCCCGCTTGTTTGTTGACGGACAGAAATATATGATTGTATTTACATAAGTGTTGTTAGCTTGTATGTTGACGGACAGAAATATATGATTGTATTTACATAAGTGTTGTTAGCTTGTTTGTTGACGGACAGAAATATATGATTATATTTACATAAGTGTTGTTAGCTTGTTTGTTGACGGAAAGAAATATATGATTATATTTACATAAGTGTTGTTAGCTTGTTTGTTGACGGAAAGAAATATATGATTATATTTACATAAGTGTTGTTAGCTTGTTTGTTGACGGACAGAAATATATGATTATATTTACATAAGTGTTGCCCGCTTGTTTGTTGACGGACAGAAATATATGATTATATTTACATAAGTGTTGCCCGCTTGTTTGTTGACGGACAGAAATATATGATTATATTTACATAAGTGTTGCCGGATTGTTTGTTGACGGACAGAAATATATGATTATATTTACATAAGTGTTGCCCGCTTGTTTGTTGACGGACAGAAATATATGATTGTATTTACATAAGTGTTGCCGGCGTGTTTGTTGACGGACAGAAATATATGATTATATTTACATAAGTGTTGTTAGCTTGTTTGTTGACGGACAGAAATATATGATTATATTTACATAAGTGTTGTTAGCTTGTTTGTTGACGGACAGAAATATATGATTGTATTTACATAAGTGTTGTTAGCTTGTTTGTTGACGGACAGAAATATATGATTATATTTACATAAGTGTTGTTAGCTTGTTTGTTGACGGAAAGAAATATATGATTATATTTACATAAGTGTTGTTAGCTTGTTTGTTGACGGAAAGAAATATATGATTATATTTACATAAGTGTTGTTAGCTTGTTTGTTGACGGACAGAAATATATGATTATATTTACATAAGTGTTTCCCGCTTGTTTGTTGACGGAGAGAAATATATGATTATATTTACATAAGTGTTGCTAGCTTGTTTGTTGACGGACAGAAATATATGATTATATTTACATAAGTGTTGTTAGCTTGTTTGTTGACGGACAGAAATATATGATTATATTTACATAAGTGTTGCCCGCTTGTTTGTTGACGGACAGAAATATATGATTATATTTACATAAGTGTTGTTAGCTTGTTTGTTGACGGACAGAAATATATGATTGTATTTACATAAGTGTTGCCGGCGTGTTTGTTGACGGACAGAAATATATGATTATATTTACATAAGTGTTGTTAGCTTGTTTGTTGACGGACAGAAATATATGATTATATTTACATAAGTGTTGTTAGCTTGTTTGTTGACGGACAGAAATATATGATTATATTTACATAAGTGTTGCCCGCTTGTTTGTTGACGGACAGAAATATATGATTATATTTACATAAGTGTTGTTAGCTTGTTTGTTGACGGACAGAAATATATGATTATATTTACATAAGTGTTGTTAGCTTGTTTGTTGACGGACAGAAATATATGATTATATTTACATAAGTGTTGCTAGCTTGTTTGTTGACGGACAGAAATATATGATTATATTTACATAAGTGTTGCCGGCGTGTTTGTTGACGGACAGAAATATATGATTATATTTACATAAGTGTTGTTAGCTTGTTTGTTGACGGACAGAAATATATGATTATATTTACATAAGTGTTGTTAGCTTGTTTGTTGACGGACAGAAATATATGATTATATTTACATAAGTGTTGTTAGCTTGTTTGTTGACGGACAGAAATATATGATTGTATTTACATAAGTGTTGTTAGCTTGTTTGTTGACGGACAGAAATATATGATTATATTTACATAAGTGTTGCTAGCTTGTTTGTTGACGGACAGAAATATATGATTATATTTACATAAGTGTTGCTAGCTTGTTTGTTGACGGACAGAAATATATGATTATATTTACATAAGTGTTGTTAGCTTGTTTGTTGACGGACAGAAATATATGATTATATTTACATAAGTGTTGCTAGCTTGTTTGTTGACGGACAGAAATATATGATTATATTTACATAAGTGTTGTTAGCTTGTTTGTTGACGGACAGAAATATATGATTATATTTACATAAGTGTTGCCGGCGTGTTTGTTGACGGACAGAAATATATGATTATATTTACATAAGTGTTGCCGGCGTGTTTGTTGACGGACAGAAATATATGATTATATTTACATAAGTGTTGCTAGCTTGTTTGTTGACGGACAGAAATATATGATTGTATTTACATAAGTGTTGCTAGCTTGTTTGTTGACGGACAGAAATATATGATTATATTTACATAAGTGTTGCTAGCTTGTTTGTTGACGGACAGAAATATATGATTATATTTACATAAGTGTTGTTAGCTTGTTTGTTGACGGACAGAAATATATGATTATATTTACATAAGTGTTGTTAGCTTGTTTGTTGACGGACAGAAATATATGATTATATTTACATAAGTGTTGCTAGCTTGTTTGTTGACGGACAGAAATATATGATTATATTTACATAAGTGTTGCTAGCTTGTTTGTTGACGGACAGAAATATATGATTATATTTACATAAGTGTTGCCGGCGTGTTTGTTGACGGACAGAAACCAGGATAAAGACAATATACACTGGAGGAACCTGCTCCGTGGTGAAGATTTTACTGACGCAACCCGTGATCCTACATACCGCTTTCGGAAAACAGCTGTTTTGCCAGCAGACAGCTTTAAGTTGGTTTTCATATAATGGTATGAGCCCTGGTAGTTCAGAAAGCGCTGGCAAACTCATGATCATCATCACCATCAAGTGCCTTGCCAGCTGGCGTAGGCCGTCATGTCTCTCCACATATCAGTATAAGCATTAATACACATGCTTATTAAAAGTAGCATTGCCACAATATATATACAATTTGTGCACATGCTCATCTCAAGTACTATAGTCACAATCTGCACTCATGCATATGCAAAGTCATATTGTCACAATGTCTATACATGCATATGTAAAGTAATAGTGTCACAATTTCTACCCATGCTTATGTAAAGTAATATTGTCACAATCTGTAAACAAGCTATAAAGTAAAAATGTCACATCGGGAATCCATGCATATTTGAAGTTCACGTCTGACATTCTGAACACAGACGTATCAATGTTAAATGTTTCCATCTGCACAGACGTGGAGCCTCGTAGCACTGTTGCTATTAACTTTGTCTATAATAACTATTTCATTAGTCTATACATGTTTGTCTAAGTCACTCTTGCTTCAGTCTATATTGTCACTATTGCCTCATTTTGTCTAAAGTCACTTTTGCCTCAGTCTACATCTATGTCCAGAGTTAATCTTTCATTATTCTGTAAAGTATCTGCTCCAAGTGTCTATTGCCTCAGTCTACATCTGTGTCCAGAGTTAATCTTTCATTATTCTGTAAAGTATCTGCTCCAAGTGGCTATTGCCTCAGTCTACATCTGTGTCCAGAGTTAATCTTTCATTATTCTGTAAAGTATCTGCTCCAAGTGGCTATTGCCTCAGTCTACATCTGTGTCCAGAGTTAATCTTTCATTATTCTGTAAAGTATCTGCTCCAAGTGTCTATTGCCTCAGTCTACATCTGTGTCCAGAGTTAATCTTTCATTATTCTGTAAAGTATCTGCTCCAAGTGGCTATTGCCTCAGTCTACATCTATGTCCAGAGTTAATCTTTCATTATTCTGTAAAGTATCTGCTCCAAGTGTCTATTGCCTCAGTCTACATCTACATGTCCAGGTAATTTCTACTTCATGACCCAGGCCATGGCTGGTGATGAATGAGTGACATGTACTCGGAAGAATGACATGTTATACTAAAATGGGACACACAAAGGGGGACACACGCATGTCGGACATACACATGTGGGATACACCCATGTTGGACGCACTCGTGCGGGGTAACCACACGTGGGACACACACAGGTGGGGGATACATGTGGGGCATGCACATGTGGAAAAAAAACTCATGTTGGACACACTCATGTGGGACACACTCATGTGGGACATACACATGGGGAATACACTCATGAGGGACACACTCAAGTGGGACACACTCATATGAGATACCCTTAGAACGCAAGAAACCACAAATGAATGCAGCTTGATGAGCGGGAGTGTATTGTGAAGACGTCATCATGTCAGCCGTGCATGTCATACTGTCTGGTGAAACAGGAAAACACCTACTTTGTACGGGCAGTCACCAGCAGCAAGGGGAGCAAGTTGACACCCACAGATGAGCAGCACGATGCCTTTCCACACTGAGTGCATGTTGTCAGCGCATCTGTCAAAGGTGAATGATCATGTGTTTATTGTGTTGCTCACGGTTACCTGTACTAAAGAGCAGACAACAGATGCACATATCGTTGGCAGACGGACATATCATTAGCTTGCTATCGATACCACTAGGAATCGAACTCTGGGTTGCCTGCTTGGTATTCGGGTGGAGCGGGTGTGGTATTAGAGGGCGTTAGCGAAGTTCATAGGGAACTGCCTTGATAATGTCATTAGCGTCGTCGAACGAGGTGCTTCCGGTCCAACATTAAAGTTATGCTTTAAAAGCCTCTGGGGTGTTTATGTTTGTAGATTGTGGTTTGCTTATGCACTTTCCTCGCATTGGGCTGGTAGTGCATGGTTCCGTCGCCATGCTACTGAGTTGAGTGCGTGGAGCAAAACTGTGAGGGGTGGGTTTCATGTGGAGTGCTTTTACAACTATCAGCGGCTGTTGGTGACGGGAATTGCATGTGTGGAAATACTTGTGGCCGCCGGTTGTTGAACTAACTGGGTTTGCCTTATGAAGTAATGTGTGGCTGCTGGTTTTCTGGTGACTGCCGCTTCCATCTAGGATGACCTGAATTTTTCATGGCAAATTTATGTGTTGGTATTCTGGCGCGGCGTTATGCATAGTAAACCTGTGCGGACTGGTGTAGTGCTTTTACATCTGTCTGCTGTTGTTGATTACGTGAAATTATCCGGTGCCTTGCCGGCTGGCGTGGGTGATCATGCATCTCCACAAATTACGATCTCCGATGTCATGGATCAATTCGTGTTTTGACTCCCTTCCGTGCCATGACACAAGACTGTCAAGAATCTTCTCACGCTGTTTTCCTCGATCTCTCTTTCCGCAAATGTTTCCGGTTGTCGCCACGTGTTCCTGTTTTTGTATTCTCATAGCGTGGCCAAATAACGACGACAGCCTCTTTCTGATGTGTGTGACAAGTTGTCTGTGCGACTCAGCTTCCTTTAAAACATTCTGTTTGCTCGTTTTGGCTGTCCAATTAATTTTCAGCATTCTTCTATAAAACCACGTCTCCAAGACTTCCAGTGATCTTTTCTCCCGTGTACTAAATGTCCATGACTCGCAGCCGTATGTTAAACTTGGTTCTGGGTAACATGCAAGACTTTTTTTCTGTCTTTCAAGGACAGTGACGTATTGCACACAACGATCTTCACATTCGTGAATTTCATGTTCGAAAAAATGGCTGCTGATTTAACTGTGGTGTAATTACCTTATGCAGTAACGTGTCTTTGCTTGTTTTCTAGTGACTGTCGCTTCCCTTACGATGAACTGTATTTTTAGTGGCGGAATTTTGTGCTGGCATTTCGGCAGCGGCATTTATACATAGTATACCTGTGCGAGCTGTTGGTTTGTCGAGACGCTGGTCTGTTCCACTTTGCACATGGGGCAGTGAGGAACATTTCTTGTGATATTCACTGGCACATGAATGGTGCATTATGGTACTATCCTTTGCCTTGAATTTGGAACCGCGACTAACTAACTGACCTACCGACCGACCGACCGACCCACGGACCGGCCAACCGACCCACCGACCCATCGACCGACCCACCGGCCGACCGACCGACCGACCCATCCACCGACCGACCGACCGACCGACCGACCGACCGACCGACCAACCGACCCACCGACTCACCGACCCACCGACCTACCGACCCACCGACCGACTAGCTAATTAACTAACTAACTAACTAACTAACTAACTAACTAACTAACTAACTAACTAACTGACTAACTGACAAACTAACTAACTAACTATCTAACAAACTAACTAAATAACTAACTAACTAACTGTCTAAAAACTAACTAACTAACTTGCTAACTAGCTAACTAACTATATAACTAACTAACTAACAATATAACTAACTAACTATATAACTAACTAACTAACTAACTAACTAACTAACTAACAGTATTCAGGAACTTATCTTTTGTTTCACACAGTATAGAATGCCGTCACACTAGACCAGTATTCATGTCTTAATAACATGTGGTTACAGAAAGTGAAAACACTGCTCTCAGAATGAATATGACGAGGAAAAAACACCAACAACAACAAATAGCGCATTTATAGGTGCACAAACAGCACAAATGTACACTTTAGGTCAAAACATAGTAGATTTACTTACTTATTTACTCAGAGTTAGATCAACAAATAATTACGTCTTTGTTGGAGACATCTCATTGACAGAATTCAGACAGTCGACACATTTGTCTTATCGCTTGTTCTTCCTGATTGTATAGTCTTATCAAAGAACTTGTTTGATTCCCGTTCATCCTGTGTGTTCTTATCTCTATCTATAACACATTAGAAGTACAGGAGAAGGGTTCTGTTACACGCTGTAAGCCGTAATGGGTAATGATGCCACCCCCCCCCCATCTTGCTATACACCAGTCATTCATAAATGGGAGCTGTGGTCGGTATCATATTGCTATAAACCAGTCAACCATAGATGGGAGCTGTGGTCGGTATCATATTGCTATAAACCAGTCAACCATAGATGGACGGTGTGGTTGGTATCATTCTGCTATACACCAGTCAACCCTAGATGGACTGTGTGGTTGGTATCATCCTGCTATAAACCAGTCAACCCTAGATGAGCGGTGTGGTCGGTATCATCCTGCTATAAACCAGTCAACCCTAGATGAGCGGTGTGGTCGGTATCATCCTGCTATAAACCAGACAACCCTAGATGGACGGTGTGGTTGGTATAATCCTGCTATAAACCAGTCAACCCTAGATGGGCGGTATAATCTTATTATAAACCAGCCAATTATCGATAGGCAGTATCATCTTGTTATAAACAAGCCAACCCTAGATGGGCGGTATCATCTTCCTTTAAACCAGCCAACTCTAGATGGGCGGTATCATCTTCGTATACACCAGCCAACCCTAGATGGGCAGTATCATCTTCCTATACACCAGCCAACCCTAGATGGGCAGTATCATCTTCCTATAAACCAGCCAACCCGAGATGGGCAGTATCATCTTCTTATAAACCAGCCAACCCGAGATGGGCAGTATCATCTTCCTATAAACCAGCCAACCCGAGATGGGCGGTATCATCTTCCTATACACCAGCCAACCCTAGATGGGCGGTATCATCTTCCTATACATCAGCCAACACTAGATGGGCGGTATCATCTTCCTATAAACCAGCCAACCCGAGATAGGCAGTATCATCTTCCTATAAACTAGCCAACCCGAGATAGGCAGTATCATCTTCCTATAAACCAGCCAACCCTAGATGGGCGGTATCATCTTCCTATAAACCAGCCAACCCGAGATAGGCAGTATCATCTTCCTATAAACCAGCCAACCCTAGATGGGCGGTATCATCTTCCTATAAACCAGCCAACCCTAAATGGGCAGTATCATCTTCCTATAAACCAGCCAACCCTAGATGGGCGGTATCATCTTCCTATAAACTAGCCAACCCTAGATGGGCAGTATCATCTTCCTATAAACCAGCCAACCCTAGATGGGCGGTATCATCTTCCTATAACCAGCCAACCCTAGATGGGCGGTATCATCTTCCTATAACCAGCAAACCCTAGATGGGCGGTATCATCTTCCTATAAACCAGCCAACCCTAGATGGGCGGTATAATCTTCCTATTAACCAGCCAACCCGAGATGGGCAGTATCATCTTCCTATAAACCAGCCAGCCCTAGATGGGCGGTATCATCTTCCTATAAACCGGCCAACTCTAGATGGGCGGTATCATCTTCCTATAAACCAGCCAACCCGAGATAGGCAGTATCATCTTCCTATAAACCAGCCAACCCTAGATGGGCGGTATCATCTTCCTATAAACCAGCCAACCCTAGATGGGCGGTATCATCTTCCTATAAACCAGCCAACCCTAGATGGGCGGTATCATCTTCCTATACACCAGCCAACCCTAGATAGGCAGTATCATCTTCCTATAAACCAGCCAACCCTAGATGGGCGGTATCATCTTCCTATTAACCAGCCAACCCTAGATGGGCGGTATCATCTTCCTATAAACCAGCCAACCCTAGATGGGCGGTATCATCTTCCTATAAACCAGCCAACCCTAGATGGGCGGTATCATCTTCCTATAAACCAGCCAACCCTAGATGGGCGGTATCATCTTCCTATAAACCAGCCAACCCTAGATGGGCGGTATCATCTTCCTATACACCAGCCAACCCTAGATGGGCGGTATCATCTTCCTATAAACCAGCCAACCCTAGATGGGTGGTATTATCTTCCTATACACCAGCCAACCCTAGATGGGCGGTATCATCTTCCTATAAACCAGCCAACACTAGAAGGGCCAAGACTGCTGATAACTGGAGCATATTCCCAGATAAACAGTGCTAAACACATCAGCAGCTGTCTACAACGGACTACTTGTATCTCTAGTGTGTGTGTGTGTGTGAGTGTGTGTGTGTGTGTGTGTGTGTGTGTGTGTGTGTGTTGGAATGTCCGTGAGAGGCACATGCACAGAAGATAAGAAACGAGCGTGCTCTAAACCCTGATAAAACGTGTACTTGTATTTTCTTTCTGTTAGAGGTAAGCCTTTCCGATAAATAATTGTGTGCATTTTATTATTTTATGTTTATTGTTAACTGTTGAACATTGATATCGACTTGTCTTGTTTGAATGATTTATACATAATTGATGCATCTCATCTTGCTCACTCTTGTATCGATGTTGTTAATTTACTGCGGGAGTTTACATCATATAGCATCAAACATAAAACATCCTGTATTCAATATGTATTCAGTAAAGAAGCTAAGCGAGGTCTTTTTCATTCAGAAGAGTGAATTCAGGACCCGCAGAGGAGTCTCTGTGGCGAAGTGGTCAAGCCGTTTGACTCGTGCTCCGAAGGTTGTGTGTTCGATTCCGGGCCGCACCCTTTGGTTTACGAGTTAAATGTTTCGGAGACTCCTGTGGGTCGTCGCTAAAAGCTACGGTGTTCGTGCTTTGTGCGACGCTTTCCGTGCTGCAGAAAGAGACCGAGCCATATGGATTTAAAAAAGACCCGGTGCAATGTAGTCGACTAAGCGACTTTTTTTTTCGTTCCAAAAGTGCCAGGCATTGACAGTCCTAGAAACACACAGGCATACGATCACATCACGATGCATAAGAACTGCAGCTGGAAGAAAATTAACAGAGCTAGAAAGACAGTCAAGAAACTAAAACCAAATGTAGGAATACCGCCAGTTAACTGACTTTACAGAACATCAAATTAAATGGTCCGGACATGTATCTAGAATGGATCAACATCGACTAGCTGCTAAAGCGATCTACGTGAGAACATCTGGGTACAAGTCGAGAGGAAGACCCAGGAACAAGATTAACCAGCGGCTCAAGCGTTCTACATGAGAACATCGGGATACAAGGCGAGAGTACGACCCAGAAAGAGTTGGCTATGTGGAGTACACGGAACATTGAAGAAATAAAATATGACGTTAGTACTAGCAACATGACAAGCGGAACACAGAACATTGCATCTATCTCCTCTCTGTGACACTTTAAGACAATAATAGTGGGACAAAATAAGTAGCGGATGAGGATTACCATTAATAATAGTTGAAGCACTGCCTGGTCTGTTAGGAAACAGCATGTGCTGCAGATGCTACCAAAGCGTCCTCTAGCTACTGGAGGAAAAACAAGAAGTTCTGCCTTTGCTATCAGAATTGATTGGCTGTACATGAGGACAGCAGGCTGTAGACAGACATGACACCCAACTGTCAACGCCCAACGCTGAATCAACGACACGGCATTGATTCTAAGAATATTGGCAGTACGCGAGACAGTTTTGTCTAGAGACTGCAGCGTCCATAGACGATGCACTCTCATTATAGTGGCGGACTGTTGTGTTAGCAATCTGGCAGCGGTCTAATGCATGTTTTCATATGAGTGTGCTTGCTAATGGTTATGTTCGTACTGATATCTGTTCCACATTCCGAGTTGGATAATGCGGAGCGTTTGTGTGTGTGTGTGTGTGTGTGTGTGTGTGTGTGTGTTGTGTGTTGTGTGTGTGTAATATTCACTGGCACAGGAACAGACATTATGGGGTGACCTAATGCCATTATGTTGTGTATGGGACTAATGATTAATGATCATTTACTTACAAGCATCCAAGGTGCAACAATGTTGATGTGCAAAGTATTCCTATTTGCAGTTGATGACTATCCGTTTGTGATCTCTGCAATTTCTGACGATCATCATTTACAGGATGAAACGAACACAGTACAACTACGCTGTCTGGCTGTATCACTTCTTGCTTCTATCTGTGGCTGGAGATATTTGTCCTTATAAGGTAGTATGAATGCATTGACACATTTTGTTCTGTGAATGAAACATGTTGTAAGAACTACCACGCCTCTCCAGCAGATATACAGTTTTATATACCATCAAAAGGCGGCATCTCGCAAGTTGAAGAATATTCCCCGTTATTCATTTATTTCATTCTAGATAAGGAAAACAGTGCTTAAAGCTATATTGAGTCTATCCTGATATACAGAAGCCAAATCATGAACAATTAGCAGACAAGTGAGGAAATATGTGGAAGCTGTGGAGAATGTGGTTTCATTGAAGAATAATGAGAAAACAGTGGTGGACATCGTCTCTCAAAGAGGACTGGTCACTCCCATCAGAAGACGACGTTACACATTACATGGACATGACATTAGAAGGGGCAAGCTGGAGTATGTCGTCACAACTTGAAGGTGGGGGGGGGGGGAGGGAGACGCAGAGGGAGCTCAAGAAAGAAGATGCTTGACAGGAAAACCTAATGGCATGAAGGAACATCGGTATTAGATATGACTGGCAGCACAAGCCAAAGAAGGAATGCGATCACTAAAGTCACATGAATGGACTATGACAAAGAAGGTATCTGTTGACCGACAAGCGTATTTAGTGGTAGGCGTTATAAAACAACCAAATAAATGATTAGGCGGGTTGATATTTAATCACATGAACCAACAACGATAGGTTGCACCATTTATTGACTTGCAAATTTGGCGACATTACGTCAGGCGCATACGACAGATTTGCATATCATATGCATTGAATACAGGAATTATACTTTGGCTGAAACATTTAAAATACATAGTCATTGATATCGTTGCATGTGGAGCATTAGTTACCCCCCACGCTAAGTCGCAAATTCAAAATGAAATTTATGCGCAGTACACTGGTAGACACCGCCTAGTTGCTAATGTCTCGATGTATTTGAAAAGAGCTTTGTTATTTGCCTAATTTGATAAATGCTAGCTATACACTTCGGCACATGGGTTTTTACATTTCTGTCTAGGTAGATGAGTTGTTATGTAGAGTAACTATGTACATCTATGAAACGAATAGTGCTAAAAACATAATGGAAAGAAACACTCATGTTTCACATGCATACTTTATTATTTTTCTGATGTTTATTGTTTTTCCCCTTTCGAAGCGTAACGTCAGTAAAGTATTGTGGGCGAGGACAGTAACTGGGCCACTTAATTCATAACACCATGATCTTGTATATGTAAAGTCCTAGCATTTGATAACACTCATTGTGTAACTTTACTTTCAGGAATGTCAATGTGAGGACATGAACATTTTCTGTCAAGAATTGAACCTGACGTCATTTCCGGTACTGGTCACTGGCAATATCTCCAAACCGGAAAATCTAATACTGGACGTAAGTTCCTGGCCATGTGGTTCCTGAATGGTGTTGTGTTATTTATCAAGTTCATTTCTCTTCGGGCAAGTCACGTGGCTGAAAGGATATACATTCCCGGTCTTTAAACTTCCGGTATGATGCTGGCGGAGTACGAAGTTCTCTCCATATACATATCAGTTTAATTTAACCTTTGTCTTCTCGTCCTTGATGTGGGGACGTAAATATCAAGTAACCCAGAAGTTGTAGTGGGTTCGCCTGATGGTAAGGGTCACTGACAACAGGGAACGCTGGCTCACACACAAAACATCAGACTGATATGGACTACGCCTGATTTCAGAGCGAGCGAAACGAAACAAAGAACATTTCGCTTAAGCATTGCCAATATCAATACCAATGGACAGCATTAGTAGTTTGTTTGATTTTCTTCTTGTGCTTCACACGCAAGACCTTTTATTTATTTCTTCCGTCTTCTTCCCTCACACTCTCTTTTTTATACTCATCATCCAGTGCCCTGCTGGACGGCGTGGGAGATCATACCTCTCCACAAATTGCCATCTCCGACGTCATAGGATCAATTCGTGTGTTGACTCTCTTCCGTGCCATGACACAAGACTGTTAAGAATCTTCTCACGCTGTATTCTCTATCTCTCTTTCCTCAAATATTTCCGGTTGTCACGTGTTTCAGTTTGTGTCTTCTCATAACGTGGCCAAAATACGATGACTGCCACTGTCTAATGTTGATGATAAGTTGTCTTTGTGACTCAGCTTCCCTTAAAATGTCCTGGTTGCTGTTTTTTGTTAGGCTGTCCAATTAATTTTCAGCATTCTTCTATAAAACCACATCTCCAAGGCTCCAGTGGATTTGTTCACCTGTTAACTAAATGTCCAGAATTCGCAGCGGTATGTTAAAAGTGGTTCTATGTAACATGTAATACACTTTTTCTGACTTTCAAGAACAATGGCTTTTTGCACAAGGCGTTCTTCATTTGATAGAATGCAGTTGTATAGTTATATTTAGATTTGTTGATATGATCAATTGTCAATAAATAGAGGAAGAGAAGTAGAAGCAGAAATCAATAATATGGGAGGTCTAGAGCGGAGCTGCCTGGGATAGCTAAGCTTAGGAAAGCTTGGAGTGAGTTTCTTGAGAAGTCAAACCCCATTTGGATATGACCGGTGAAGGAAGAAGAAGAAGGATTCAATAAACACAATATATTAGGGTCGTTACGACAGATGTAAAGAATGTCAATGTGAAGTATAACAGTTACAAACTAATTATTTGTAATCGCAGCTGCAGGTAACGTGTTTCTAACGCTTGCTGTTCACAGAATAACCAAATCACTTCTATACCGGCGCGGAGATTGCCCGCCAATATGCGAGAGATCTCCTTGACCTACGTTCCCATCGCAACCATTGATGATGACGCTTTTGTGGGATCTACATCAACACTGGAGACCTTGACCTTCCAAGGAGCGAGATTCACGCGAATCCCTGATGTCTTCCTCAAGTTAACAGCCCTGAAACACTTAAACATTTACGATACAGTTATTCTAGATTGGAACCCGGACGCCATGAGGAACATAGGGCCGACCATCGACACGCTAGACCTTAATAGGGTGGGCATGAGTACCTGGCCTGCGTGGAATCAGTATTTTACTGCAATGATAGCGTTAAATGTCGACGGCTCCAGAATTTCTTCAGTTCCTGACAACGCCTTTGTCTCGCTGACCAACACTTTACAAAGCCTGTCCTTGAATACCGGGACCCTGACTTCAGTTCCTAAAGCATTGTCCAAGCTCAAGGCCCTAACAGCACTGGACCTGGGGAACAATCACATAGTAGATGTGACATTTCTCCCACAGCTCAGTAACCTCAGTTCCCTATCTCTGTATCAGAACAGAATATCTAATGCAACTCTGTTGAGTAATGCACTAAGAGTGTTTGGTCACTCAATGTACACACTGCAGCTCTCGAGTAATTATCTAACCGCCATACCTGATTTATCACTTCTCTCAAATGTAGGCACCTTAAGTTTGAGTCATAACAGATTTTCAGACCCACATTCCGGGGCCGTGCCCACATCAGTTTATGAGCTTGACCTCAGCAATAATTTCCTTCCCTCTATCCCTTCCATCTGGCCCAAACTGCCCAGTGTGACTGCCATGGAACTGGCATATAACTCTATAACCACAATCCAAGCCAGTTATTTCAATAGCTGGACTTATCAAGTAGAGTTACAACACAACCTGGTTACAGAGTTGAGTGATACCAGCTTTCCGCCAAATTCTACCGTCAGAGCTTTATATTTACAAACTAATCCGGTTATCACCATTTCTAACAACGTATTCAGAAATCTTCCTCAACTGGAATACCTATATCTTAGTGGATCCAAACTGCTGCGTCTTACACTACAGTTGTCCTCTCTAACCAGTTTGACCACTCTGGACTTGAGCGATTCTATCCACCTGGTCTGTACCTGTGTTGAGAAATCTTTGCAGTCATGGGTCCATGGGCTTCAGACTGTCAGCGGTGACTGTGGGCTTGTCAGCATACAGTATTTCTTCACGTATTTAAGCCCAGGCTGTCCAGATGCAGGAGACTTCATTTAGTGAGACGACAGTCATGGGTCCATGGGCTTCAGACTGTCAGCGGTGACTGTGGGCTTGTCAGCATACAGTATTTCTTCACGTATTTACGCCCAGGTTGTCCAGATGCAGGAGACTTCATTTAGTGAGACGACAGTCATGGGTCCATGGGCTTCAGACTGTCAGCGGTGACTGTGGGCTTGTCAGCATACAGTATTTCTTCACGTATTTAAGACCAGGTTGTCCAGATGCAGGAGACTTCATTTAGTGAGACGACAGTCA
This sequence comes from Cepaea nemoralis, assembly GCA_014155875.1. Taxonomy (NCBI): domain Eukaryota; kingdom Metazoa; phylum Mollusca; class Gastropoda; order Stylommatophora; family Helicidae; genus Cepaea; species Cepaea nemoralis. Next base: position 90,223 of record JACEFZ010011757.1, on the reverse strand, counting down.
TGGGTCCATGGGCTTCAGACTGTCAGCGGTGACTGTGGGCTTGTCAGCATACAGTATTTCTTCACGTATTTAAGCCCAGGTTGTCCAGATGCAGGAGACTTCATTTAGTGAGACGACAGTCATTGGTCCATGGGCTTCAGACTGTCAGCGGTGACTGTGGGCTTGTCAGCATACAGTATTTCTTCACGTATTTAAGCCCAGGTTGTCCAGATGCAGGAGACTTCATTTAGTGAGACGACAGTCATGGGTCCATGGGCTTCAGACTGTCAGCGGTTACTGTGGGCTTGTCAGCATACAGTATTTCTTCACGTATTTAAGCCCATGTTGTCCAGATGCAGGAGACTTCATTTAGTGAGACGACAGTCATGGGTCCATGGGCTTCAGACTGTCAGCGGTGACTGTGGGCTTGTCAGCATACAGTATTTCTTCACGTATTTAAGTCCAGGCTGTCCAGATGCAGGAGACTTCATTTAGTGAGACGACAGTCATGGGTCCATGGGCTTCAGACTGTCAGCGGTGACTGTGGGCTTGTCAGCATACAGTATTTCTTCACGTATTTACGCCCAGGTTGTCCAGATGCAGGAGACTTCATTTAGTGAGACGACAGTCATGGGTCCATGGGCTTCAGACTGTCAGCGGTGACTGTGGGCTTGTCAGCATACAGTATTTCTTCACGTATTTAAGCCCAGGTTGTCCAGATGCAGGAGACTTCATTTAGTGAGACGACAGTCATGGGTCCATGGGCTTCAGGCTGTCAGCGGTGACTGTGGGCTTGTCAGCATACAGTATTTCTTCACGTATTTAAGCCCAGGTTGTCCAGATGCAGGAGACTTCATTTAGTGAGACGACAGTCATTGGTCCATGGGCTTCAGACTGTCAGCGGTGACTGTGGGCTTGTCAGCATACAGTATTTCTTCACGTATTTAAGCCCAGGTTGTCCAGATGCAGGAGACTTCATTTAGTGAGACGACAGTCATGGGTCCATGGGCTTCAGACTGTCAGCGGTTACTGTGGGCTTGTCAGCATACAGTATTTCTTCACGTATTTAAGCCCATGTTGTCCAGATGCAGGAGACTTCATTTAGTGAGACGACAGTCATGGGTCCATGGGCTTCAGACTGTCAGCGGTGACTGTGGGCTTGTCAGCATACAGTATTTCTTCACGTATTTAAGCCCAGGTTGTCCAGATGCAGGAGACTTCAATTAGTGAGACGACAGTCATGGGTCCATGGGCTTCAGACTGTCAGCGGTGACTGTGGGCTTGTCAGCATACAGTATTTCTTCACGTATTTAAGCCCAGGCTGTCCAGATGCAGGAGACTTCATTTCGTGAGACGACTGTGTATCCACCAATAACTGTAATATTGCGATATATATTAATATAAACACATGAGCAAGTCATATAAGAAACAATTGAAAACCGTGAACTAATTAAATATATTAGACTTACACAATCACACATTTTGATCAGAAGAAGCAACTAGAGAACTGGGTGACAACTGGCAAGATTGAGGATAAAAGAACAAGATGAAGGTAGAGAAGTAAATATCTGGATGGACTGACCACATGGTATGGTCGAGAAAAGAACATAGAGCTGATCCACGACTCTGTTGATCGAGTGAGATGGCGAAACATGATAGCCCACGCTTATCGGCATGGCACATAATGAATGCATTCATGTGCATTAGAAATGCGTATATCGTGATACTTCTATAAATATATCAAAACTGTTGATATTGTAATAAACATGCATATACACGTGATCTTTGTATACCAGGACAATTTTACAATTTAAATAAGGAACTCTTGTGATATTTATTCAGGTACACGAGAACTGTTTATATCGCGACACCGCTATAAATAACCTAACATGTGAAACTGTCATACATACTGAGATAAATATTGATATCACGACACCTCTATAAATAACCTGACATATGACACTGTCATACACATTGAGATAAATATTGATATCACGACACCTCTATAAATAACCTAACATGTGAAACTGTTATACTTACTGAGATAAATATTGATATCACAACACCTCTATAAATAACCTAACATGTGAAACTGTTATACATACTGAGATACATATTTATATCACGTCACCTCTATAAATAACCTAACATATGAAACTGTCATACATACTGAGATAAATATTGATATCACGACACCTCTATAAATAACCTGACATATGACACTGTCATACATACTGAGATAAATATTGATATCACGACACCTCTATAAATAACCTGACATATGACACTGTCATACATACTGAGATAAATATTGATATCACGACACCTCTATAAATAACCTAACATATGACACTGTCATACATACTGAGATAAATATTGATATCACGACACCTCTATAAATAACCTAACATATGGCATTGTCATACATACTGAGATAAATATTGATATCACGACACCTCTATAAATAACCTAACATATGACACTGTCATACATACTGAGATACATATTTATATCACGACACCTCTATAAATAACCTGACATATGACACTGTCATACATATTGAGATAAATATTGATATCACGTCACCTCTATAAATAACCTAACATATGACATTGTTCATACATATTGAGATAAATATTGATATCACGTCACCTCTATAAATAATCTAACATGTAAAACTGTCATACTTACTGAGATAAATATTTATATCACGGCATCTCTATAAATAACCTGACATATTACACTGTCATACATATTGAGATAAACGTCCTAAGGCAATCACCAAGGACGCAGTGCTCATCCACAACTACACTGTTGGGTAAGTGCTATCTGGAGATGACTGTAGAACTGGAACAAGGTCAGGACGTTGGGAGTTGGTAGTTCTATAGAAGAATCGTAGGACACCGAGGATGACTAGAAAGATCAATGAAGATATCTTGAAGGAAGTTCACCCAAAAAGAAAACTGGTTGCTGGCATCAGAAGAAAACAGTCTACGTTCTTTAGGCATGCTATGAGAAGTAGACAGCTTCTGTATGTTGTAACAACTGGAAAGTTGGAGGGCGCGTTAACGAAGTTTATAGCAAACTGCGACGATAATGCCAAGTGGACTCGAGTTCGACGCCTGTCTCGGTAGGCTGCGACAGTAATTGACAGATTGGACACCTGGTTCTTGGTGCAGGTAGGCCTACCAGCTGTGATGGCACTATGACATCACAGACAGGCAACAGGGGACACTGCCTATACAAATGTCATCTCTTTATTTCATAGTCCCAGAAATAAACAATGTATATAGTATGCTAAATAGTGCTTGTCCCTTGCTGGACGTTGCGGTCAAACTCGGGTTGATGCCCGAGGCAATGTTACGTTCAGTAATATGCCATAGATTTCTGAACAAGAAGTTAACATTTGAAGTCCAACTGACCAGTATGTGGAATGAACCCGGTACATAGCTTTCGGCACTCAGGAAGTGTAAGCACATAGTGCTATAGGTCCCGGCCACGCTGACCTCTCAAGTACCTAATACTCTATAACAACGAGGTCTTGACCCACATCCCAACACGCCCCAAGGCAATGACATTGCTTATCCACAGCGTCGCTGTTAGATAAGTGTCATCTGGAGGTTACTGCAGAACTGGAACAACGCAAAGGACGCTGGGAGCGGTAGTATTATAGAAGAGTGGCGAGAACACTGTGGGCAGAAAGATACATGAAGATATCTTGAAGAAGTTAACTCACACAGTTAACTGTGTGCTTGCATCGGAAGAAAACAGTCTACGCTCTTTGGGCGTGTTATGAGAAGGAGAAAGCTAAAGTTCGTAGTGATAATTGGAAAGTTGGAGGGCAGAAGAGGCAAGAGGAGGCCAAGAAAAGAGATGCTGACCAGTTTGACGTCAAAGCATTGGGAGACATCAGTGACAGTAAAACAGAAACTAATGGAACACTGGACAGATGCGATTGACTCCCTACGGCATGTTACATTCACATAGAAAACACATTGTCAAATGAACCTGGTGAGCTTAAACAATGCATGTTACCATGAAGAAGTATAAAAACATTAGAAGGAAATAAGACGAAGTGCTACCCAAACACGACTAAATGAACAGTTATTGAACAACATTTTCATCATCATCTTCCACTTTTCTCTTCAACCATCGTGGAGATGTGCCTGTCCGGTGACCGATGGGTGGTCGCTGATGGATGGACGGCTATAGGATAACACACACTCAAACATAACGGGAGGGACATCTATAGGATAACACACACTCACACATAACGGGAGGGACATATATAGGGACAACACACACTCAAACATAACGGGAGGGACATCTATAGGGCAACATACACTCACACATAACGGGAGGGACAGCTATAGGACAACAACTGTCACACATACCGGGAGGGACAGCTATAGGACAATACACTCTCACACATAACGGGAGGGACATCTATAAGGCAACACACTCTCACACATAACGGGAGTGAAATGTATTGGGAATTAAACGTGAATGGGGTAATACTGATCACATTATTCGCCGAGAGCGGATCAGTACTATAACATTTGTTTCTAGCACCGAGAGCGGATTAGTCTATAACATTTGTTTCTAGCACCGAGAGCGGATTAGTCTATAACATTTGTTTCTAGCACCGAGAGCAGATTAGTCTATAACATTTGTTTCTAGCACCGAGAGCGGATTAGTCTATAACATTTGTTTCTAGCACCGAGAGCGGATTAGTCTATAACATTTGTTTCTAGCACCGAGAGCGGATTAGTCTATAACATTTGTTTCTAGCACCGAGAGCGGATTAGTCTATAACATTTGTTTCTAGCACCGAGAGCGGATTAGTCTATAACATTTGTTTCTAGCACCGAGAGCGGATTAGTCTATAACATTTGTTTCTAGCACCGAGAGCAGATTAGTCTATAACATTTGTTTCTAGCACCGATAGCGGATTAGTCTATAACATTTGTTTCTAGCACCGAGAGCGGATTAGTCTATAACATTTGTTTCTAGCACCGAGAGCGGATTAGTCTATAACATTTGTTTCTAGCACCGAGAGCGGATTAGTCTATAACATTTGTTTCTAGCACCGAGAGCGGATTAGTCTATAACATTTGTTTCTAGCACCGAGAGCGGATTAGTCTATAACATTTGTTTCTAGCACCGAGAGCGGATTAGTCTATAACATTTGTTTCTAGCACCGAGAGCGGATTAGTCTATAACATTTGTTTCTAGCACCGAGAGCGGATTAGTCTATAACATTTGTTTCTAGCACCGAGAGCGGATTAGTCTATAACATTTGTTTCTAGCACCGAGAGCGGATTAGTCTATAACATTTGTTTCTAGCACCGAGAGCGGATTAGTCTATAACATTTGTTTCTAGCACCGAGAGCGGATTAGTCTATAACATTTGTTTCTAGCACCGAGAGCGGATTAGTCTATAACATTTGTTTCTAGCACCGAGAGCGGATTAGTCTATAACATTTGTTTCTAGCACCGAGAGCGGATTAGTCTATAACATTTGTTTCTAGCACCGAGAGCGGATTAGTCTATAACATTTGTTTCTAGCACCGAGAGCGGATTAGTCTATAACATTTGTTTCTAGCACCGAGAGCGGATTAGTCTATAACATTTGTTTCTAGCACCGAGAGCGGATTAGTCTATAACATTTGTTTCTAGCACCGAGAGCGGATTAGTCTATAACATTTGTTTCTAGCACCGAGAGCGGATTAGTCTATAACATTTGTTTCTAGCACCGAGAGCGGATTAGTCTATAACATTTGTTTCTAGCACCGAGAGCGGATTAGTCTATAACATTTGTTTCTAGCACCGAGAGCGGATTAGTCTATAACATTTGTTTCTAGCACCGAGAGCGGATTAGTCTATAACATTTGTTTCTAGCACCGAGAGCGGATTAGTCTATAACATTTGTTTCTAGCACCGAGAGCGGATTAGTCTATAACATTTGTTTCTAGCACCTAGAGCGGATTAGTCTATAACATTTGTTTCTAGCACCAGAGCTGGATTAGTCTATAACATTTGTTTCTAGCACCGAGAGCGGATTAGTCTATAACATTTGTTTCTAGCACCGAGAGCGGATTAGTCTATAACATTTGTTTCTAGCACCGAGAGCGGATTAGTCTATAACATTTGTTTCTAGCACACAGAGCGGATTAGTCTATAACATTTGTTTCTAGCTACCGAGAGCTGATTAGTCTATAACATTTGTTTCTAGCACCGAGAGCGGATTAGTCTATAACATTTGTTTCTAGCACCGAGAGCGGATTAGTCTATAACATTTGTTTCTAGCACCGAGAGCGGATTAGTCTATAACATTTGTTTCTAGCACCTAGAGCGGATTAGTCTATAACATTTGTTTCTAGCACCGAGAGCGGATTAGTCTATAACATTTGTTTCTAGCACCGAGAGCGGATTAGTCTATAACATTTGTTTCTAGCACCGAGAGCGGATTAGTCTATAACATTTGTTTCTAGCACCGAGAGCGGATTAGTCTATAACATTTGTTTCTAGCACCGAGAGCGGATTAGTCTATAACATTTGTTTCTAGCACCGAGAGCGGATTAGTCTATAACATTTGTTTCTAGCACCGAGAGCGGATTAGTCTATAACATTTGTTTCTAGCACCGAGAGCGGATTAGTCTATAACATTTGTTTCTAGCACCGAGAGCGGATTAGTCTATAACATTTGTTTCTAGCACCGAGAGCGGATTAGTCTATAACATTTGTTTCTAGCACCGAGAGCGGATTAGTCTATAACATTTGTTTCTAGCACCGAGAGCGGATTAGTCTATAACATTTGTTTCTAGCACCGAGAGCGGATTAGTCTATAACATTTGTTTCTAGCACCGAGAGCGGATTAGTCTATAACATTTGTTTCTAGCACCCAGAGCGGATTAGTCTATAACATTTTTTCTAGCACCGAGAGCGGATTAGTCTATAACATTTGTTTCTAGCACCGAAGAGCGGATTAGTCTATAACATTTGTTTCTATCTCCGATAGCGATTAGTCTATAACATTTGTTTCTAGCACCTAGTAGTGGATTAGTCTATAACATTTGTTTCTAGCACCTATAGTGGATTAGTCTATAAGCATTTGTTTCTAGCACCGAGAGCAGATTAGTCTATAACATTTGTTTCTAGCACCGATAGCGGATTAGTCTATAACATTTGTTTCTAGTACTTAGAGCAGATTAGTCTATAACATTTGTTTCTAGCACCGAGAGCGGATTAGTCTATAACATTTGTTTCTGTCACCCAGAGCGGATTAGTCTATAACATTTGTTTCTAGCACCCAGAGCGGATTAGTCTATAACATTTGTTTCTAGTACCGAGATAGGATTAGTCTATAACATTTGTTTCTAGCAACCAGAGCGGATTAGTCTATAACATTTGTTTCTAGCACCGAGAGCGGATTAGTCTATAACATTTGTTTCTAGCACCGAGAGCGGATTAGTCTATAACATTTGTTTCTAGCACCGAGAGCGGATTAGTCTATAACATTTGTTTCTAGCACCGAGAGCGGATTAGTCTATAACATTTGTTTCTAGCACCGAGAGCGGATTAGTCTATAACATTTGTTTCTAGCACCGAGAGCGGATTAGTCTATAACATTTGTTTCTAGCACCCAGAGCGGATTAGTCTATAACATTTGTTTCTAGCACCCAGAGTGGATTAGTCTATAACATTTGTTTCTAGCACCCAGAGCGGATTAGTCTATAACATTTGTTTCTAGCACCGAGAGCGGATTAGTCTATAACATTTGTTTCTAGCACCGAGAGCGGATTAGTCTATAACATTTGTTTCTAGCACCGAGAGCGGATTAGTCTATAACATTTGTTTCTAGCACCGAGAGCGGATTAGTCTATAACATTTGTTTCTAGCACCGAGAGTGGATTAGTCTATAACATTTGTTTCTAGAACCGAGAGCCCAATGCTCCTCATAGTGTAAGAGTGCCATTAACTGTATTGTTATAGTCAGAGATAATGGAAGCAAGAAGTAGATCTCAGAAAGCTTTGCAACAAGTGGTGTGACGTACGTTGTAGTTGCGTGCTGTCTGAAATCTAGACCACAATGCATGTATGTGTAGAAGATAAGAAACATTGATCCAGTTTGTTTCCCTGTTTAGAAGACATAAATAAACCCTATCTCAACAGAAAGGATTTAGATATATAGGTAAGTAAATAATATCTAAACATTATTTTCCTCTACAAGGTCCATCTGCTCCATATATCTAAACATTGTTTACCTCTACAAGGTCCATCTGCTCCATATATCTAAACATTATTTACCTTTATAAGGTCCATCTGCTCCATATATCTAAACATTATTTTCCTCTACAAGGTCCATCTGCTCCATATATCTAAACATTATTTTCCTCTACAAGGTCCATCTGCTCCATATATCTAAACATGATTTACCTCTACAAGGTCCATCTGCTCCATATATCTAAACATTATTTTCCTCTACAAGGTCCATCTGCTCCATATATCTAAACATGATTTACCTCTACAAGGTCCATCTGCTCCATATATCTAAACATGATTTACCTCTACAAGGTCCATCTGCTCCATATATCTAAACATTATTTTCCTCTACAAGGTCCATCTGCTCCATATATCTAAACATGATTTACCTCTACAAGGTCCATCTGCTCCGTATATCTAAACATTAATTTACCTCTACAAGGTCCATCTGCTCCATATATCTAACCATTATTCACCTCTACAGGGTCCACCTGCCTCATATATTATTGACGTGTTTATTATTTTCGTGTATCTTTATATGTTCTCTATCGTTTTTGCCGGTTCTGTAGCGAAGTGGATACGAATGCAATTGGCAATCCCGAATTCCTCGTTCGAAACACAGCTGCGGGTGATTTTGATGCAGTATGCCGTGCATTGTTTCTATACAATGATATGAGTGTCATGGCAAACTACTGAACGTAAACTGGCCCATAAATCACAAACATTCAACAATGCTGGACTTGACTGCTACGCCCTGTGCATGATATGCAACTAACTTTCACTGTTTTGTTTGCCGTGTAAATTCCCGAGAACAGAACTATTAACACGTGTTCTCAAACTGTGTCGTATCAACAACCAGCGACTTGTTGACTACATGAATCTATCTGGTTCTCTGCGTAAGTTGCAAAATAGTGATTCTCTAATACCATTGCAGTCTCATTCTGCGCAGGGACCATTTAATGAAGCCTAGTGATGTTCTATTTACTATGCTTAGTATTTCTCACAAAGGATCTGGTCGACACCCAGGACTCCAAGGAAAGGCCCGATGGACACATAATCAGACTTCAACTGGTACCATTAGAAATGACACTCTTCGCTTGCTGCTGAAGTTGAGGACGGAGTACGCATGGAGATACCTCTAGTGCTATGATTTTGGTTTTTGACTCATCTCAGCTTCTTAGTCGTTCTCAATGTTCTTGATCCCCACAGCTGTACTGACTGATCAATAGTTGCTAGTATATCCATGTCAGTGTAACCCACTGATTGATCTGTGTAAAAGTAGACATTATCATCTCAGATGTAGACTCGCAGATTACACCGGCCAACAACCAAAATGTACCCGATATTAACATATCTGAGTAATTTTGGTGTGCTGAAAACGAACATGACATTAAGAAATGATGAATTAATTCTATTTTTCAAGATATGTACTACTAGTTGATTTAATAACGGTCAATTTATATCAGTGTCAAACTGTTGCGATGACTTAAAAGTGGTCGCTATGTTGCTTGGACTACAGCGTGGATATACCAAGTGATGTTTCTTTCGCTGTGAGTGGGATAGCTGTGCACGAATTGACCATTACATCAGAAGATGCTGGCCAATCAATCTGGCAGCCATTGCAGCCTGGCAGTAAGAACATTGCGAATCCAGCACTTGTCGACATCAGCAAGATTGTGTTGCCTCCATTGCACTTAAAGCTGGGTTTCCTGTACAAATGTTGTCAAGGCAAAGAAGAAAACAGATGAGACTCTCAAATACCTCATCAGAAAATGTCTAAGGCTGGGTAAAGCTAAAGAAAATAAAAAAGAACATGGGGTATTTGTTGGTCCGCACATTCGAAAACGTCTTCAACATGACGAGATTCTTTGTGTATTGCATGGGTAGAAAGAAAAGCAGCGCGGCTAACATTAAAGTCAGTGGTGGACAATTGTCTTGGAAACCTGATATCTGATAATTACAATGAAATTGTAGAAAACCTTCCGTCTGAAGTATACGAGTCGTGATTGCAACTTATCTGTGAAAATTCAATTTCTTGATTTTCATTGTATTTCTTTACATCAAACTGTGGAACAGTGATGGTACATGGTGAATGATTTTACCAGGACATTGCTGCTATGGAGAACGAACGAAAGAACTGACTTTATTTTCAAAGGCTAACAAATTGGGCACGCAGGCCCATCTTACATTCGGCCCTTCCAATCACTCATCTTTGGTTCACCAGTAGTGCATAGGAAAAAAAACATTGTCAAATGAATTTTGTAAACATAAACAATGCATATTACCATGTTATGAGACACATCCACCACCCACCCACACATCCCCCATTCACCCCACATCCCCCACCCAACCACACACACACACAACCCAGACACACATACACCCCCCCCCCCCCCAACCCATCCACTACATCCCCACACCTACACATCTACACGATAAAAAGTATCAAGGCAGTTGGAGTCCTTCAGTGTTTGCTGATTACTGTTGGACTGTGACAAGAGATACCTTATCGATGAACTACAAGAAACAAGCAAAGAGATCTTTTAAAACGACTGAACAGTGACGGAATGGATTAAAATGTGTCTTTATAAACATTATATTTGAATTTTTCATAATGTTTTTATGTTTAATTTATGTTGAAATATCGATTAATTGAGTATGTAACCACAATGGTTATGATGCGAAATTAGAAAGACAAATTGTTCACCCAGAGAATTAAACGAACATACATTATTTGCGTTAATGTAATGTAAATTCATTACTAACTAACTAACTAACTAACTAACTAACTAACTAACTAACTAACTAACTAACTAACTAACACACACACACGCACACACACACACGCACACGCACACGCACACACACACGCACACGCACACACACATATAGCGAATTGATGAATTTAATTGTGATATTTGAAATCAGCATGTCAAATTCTATAAACATTGGTGTATTAAAAGTTTGATACCAAAAAAAAAAAAAATCAAACAAACAAACAAACAAATATGTCCACTCATGCTTAACGGCATGAAACATGATCACGTGTACAATGTAGTCTGTAGAACCTTTGTGAATTCAAAATATTGCAACCTTTCTTGCCTGGCATATTTCGCTGCATCTCGTCATGTTACAGCCGATGCTATGCAAACAGAACGACTTGCTTTTAAACTTAAGACTTCGGTAGAGATAACGTACTCCACATTTGAACAATACCAGCGACTATCTATTTATTATTTCAGCAATTGTATTATTTGATTTTTCAGTCCATATGATATATAAATCTGTATTGTGTACCTGTCGATATGAGGCGAAACACTACCGTGCAAGAAATAGTGCAATATTTTGTTTATGGTGTCTATGGGTATAAATAACATGATGTTTAGTTTAGTCAACGGATCAACATCACGGTACACGGGTTTAACCCATAAGTGCTCTGTTCTACTCCTAACTCAGTTCTGAGTCCGGAGAATATAATATGATAATGACATGAACAATGTATGTTGTCCAATTATTACAACTTAATGCCACGTACAATAGCACACACGCGGATCCAATGAAAGACGTGTCCAACCCACAACAAAGACAAGCATAAGTAATTTGTATATCTATATTCTCATGCAGTCTTTCTCGTGTAGTTGTGTCGGGTTGTGTTTGTTTTTATGTGCTGACGAAGGCTTTGGCCGCAACGTTCATTGTCTTACTTGTGATTCTCTTCTAGCCATGTTTATCGTCTACTTTTCGTTCTGTGCTGATTGATTCACTGACGTAAATGCACGTTTATTCACGTTTAACAGATCCGAGGATATCATGGACACACTGTGGAAGTCTATGCTGCTGGTCATGTGTGGGTGTCACCTGGCTTCCCCTGCTGTTGATGATTGTCCTTACAAGGTTGTTTACTTTGTTTATAATTATCGCATTGCTTTCGTTGTCAAATATAGAACAGTTAGTGCCACAATGTAATATACAGATCAAAATGGGAATATTCTTAAACAAGTGAATCCATACAGCTATCTGATGGAGATGGGGGGGGGGGGGGGTGTTCATGAAGAGATTAGAACAATTGTGACAGGTTGCCTTTTGCACGATAGAAAACATTCTGACCAACAAAGAGATGTCAATTGCAGCGAGAAAAAGAGTGTTGTAGTTCTCTATATAACCATAATTGTTTTGCGTGTGAAAGTTGGGTCATGAGAGGAAAAGTGGAAGACTATCTAATATCAGTGGAAATGTGGTTTCTAAGGAAAATTCAAAGAATACCATGGACAGACAAGAAAATTAATGAACAAGTGCTTAAGAAACAAATGAATACCGTAAACTGATTGCAGAATTTAGACGTGGATAATCAAGATATTTGTGGGCACGTTATGACAAGAAATAATCTGGATAACTTGATGACAACTGGCAATATTGAAGGAAAATACACAAGGGGAAGGCAGCGAAAGTAAATACCTGGATGGCTTGGCCATATGGCATAACTGAGACAAAAACACAGAGCTGATCCACGACTCTGGTGATCGTCAAGATGGCGAAACTTGACCGCCGACGCTTATCGGCTTGATATATTATGATGATTTGTGTCCAGATTGTAGATTGAAATAGTCAAGATTCAAGTTCTCATTGGAAGCACATCAAACAGTTAATCTGGCAATGTATTTCAGTGTCAGTAATGTTTAACCTCGGAAGCACATCAAACAGTTAACCTGACAATGTACGTCAGTGTCACTAATGTTTAACCTGGGATGCACTTCTATCAATTAATCTTACAATGTATTTCAGTGTCTCTAATGTTTAAGATGGATATGGAGATTGATATTTTCATCTCCTATGTGTAATTTGTGTTAGTTAGTTAGTCTTTCCTCTTGAGCCTAAGGCTGCGCATAGGGCAGAAGTCCTGTCTCTCCATGCTTGGCGGTTCGCTGCTACCTGTTGTAGATCATGGATGTTTATTTGGCCGTTGATTGAGCATTCTCTGATGATGGTTCTACGCAGAGTCTCTCTTGGTCTTCCCCGTTTTATTGTGCCTACCGGTGACTATATGAGGGCTTGGTAGGGGATTGTTGTCTTGTAATTTGTGTGCCAAGATGTAAAACCAGGTGTTTCTTCTCAAGATATGCGCCCATGCTACGGAGTTTCGTGCATTGAGCGAAGCAATCATTGAGTGAATTTCCGCAGCATATATGGTTCTGTTGTTTTCGATCTTTTCAACATGGCGGAACAATTTGTGTGTTCCTTGCGGATGACAGTCAACAAAACACGGCGACGGGGCCAACGTGGTGGCCGCAAGAGACGCAAGCGTGGAGGGGTAAGACGTTTTAGACTTAAATGTGATCGTCTGGGCCTCAGTTATACTCGCATCATATATTGTAATTGCGCCAGTGTACAACAACGTGGCCCTATTCTCGAAAACCTGGATTACAGGAACGACACTGTACCACTCCAGGAGACGAGACTGGGTGATCAGATACTTCAAATGGCCGGCTTCAAATGTTTCTACAACAGGCGAGATCAGGGAATGGCCATTCTCATCCGCGACAGTATGGTTGCTTCAGAGCTAGACATGTCCAGCTGGGACAATGACAACATACAAATACAGGCGGTCAGAGTTCAATCCGGTATACCATTTGTGTTAGTTAATGTTTATGCCCGTAACGCGAGTGTGGATTCCCAGAAGTGGCAGTGCTTAAGTGACATATTATGTCATGAAACAAAATGTCACTTTTCTGTGGCAATTTCAACGCTACAGACAGATCATGGGGAAACACTTCCTCAAACACACAGGGGGAGGATCTCGAGACTGCACTTGAAACCATTGACCTGGTTTGTATCAACAGTGGCTGTGTCACCAGAACAGCAAGCCGCCCAGGTGATGAGGACATTGCTATGATCTGGCGCTGGGTTCTCCTGCACTCACTACAGTGTGTAGATGGGGTATCCTAGGGTACCATGGCAGCGACCAGCACCCATTGCAGCATATTGGTGGAGAAAGGCAGAACCAGGCAGCACAAGTCAAGACTTTCCAGTATGACAGTACAGGGTAAGATGTAGTAAGTAAAATAAGGCGCGAAAAGCGCGGAAATTTTCAGGGCAGGAAAAAAAGCTGGGAGCAGCCACCCTGGTGGAATTTTGAGGTGGAGAAGGCCTGGATGGATAAGCTTAGTGCTGCAAGGAAATGGCAAAACGCGAAGCAGAACAGAGTTGCCCATCCTGGCCCATGCATGCACTAAGAAAGAGATGCACACAAAAGTAAGCGACTAAATAAAAGCATGAGGGGGGTAGTTAAGAATAAGAGAATTTCTGACTTCCAAGATGCTGACCTCATCTGGCAGAGGACTGACGAGAACAATGGCAAATCACTCTTTCAACGCTATCTAGACCAAAGCAACCAGACAGACATGAGAGGCCGAATTCTTGCCAAGGAGGTCACCTCAGACAGGTGTAAGACCCAGAACATTTCGGATGAAGATACAGTGACATTGAAAGATATCAAGGCTGTGCTTCGACAAACAAAAAACAGCGCTCCAGGTCCAGATGACATAGGATATGCCGGCATAAATAGGGTGTACCGACAACGAGCTAGAGAAACTAGCAGACATGTACAACAACAGTATAGGGAGTGCTGGCATCAAGGAGGAGTGGTTAAACAGCTATCTGATTCCCTTGCTGAAGCCTGGCAAAGACCGCACACAAATTCAGGGATTTCGAGTAATAACCATGCAGAATACAATAGGCAAGCTGCTGGAGAAGTTGATTGCCACAAAAATATCAAGCCAGCTAAAGAAGCAAGGTGTGTTCCCACCTACCCTGGGAGGATACCGTCCCAAAAGAGAAACCTGGACCAATGCCGCAGTTATTGCCCGTGATGTTTATGAAGATTTCCACTCAGGCATTGAAACCTTTGCTACAGCGATTGATCTGGAGGACGCGTACAACAGAGTACCATTGGATTTCTTAATGCTTCAGCTGCTTGGACCCAAGATAAGTCCGTTCCTCCTTAGTTGGATCGCTGCAGCCCTCTTCCAATGGAAAGTAGATTTTAGATGTGGCAGTTGGACGTCGGAACCAACAACAATATATCCTGGCCTACCACAGGGATCACCATTATCTCCGGTACTGTTCAACGTCTGCAATTTGAGAATCACCAGCGAGCATCTCACGGGACCGGGAAGGACATTGTCATATGCCGACGATGTTTTAGTGTATCGTCAGGGTAAGGATAGAGATCAGGTTGCTGTGGAACTGCAAACCGAACTCAAACGCATAAGTACTTCGTGTGCTGAAGCTGGGGCAATGGCAACCCAACAAAGGCAACAGTGATATGGTTCTCTTTGAATAATCATATTGACAAAACGCCAACATCAACTATTAACCTGTGTTCAGAGACTGTGGAAAGAACGCAGGCAATGAATTACCTGAGAATACGTTTTGATCGAAGCTTTGCTTATAATGAGCACACAGACTAGGTGATAACAAAGGCCAAGCGGGGTCTGTCTGCGATGCGGGTAATGGCAGTCAGCAAACTGTGAGCAGCGCCATCTATGTCTTCTATACGAAAGGTTGGTCATGTCTGTCTATGAGTATGCGATGGCGATCCTGACACTCAGCCGTAAGCAGATAGAAAGGATGGAGAGGATACAAAACGAAGCTAATGCGCATTATTCTTGAATTTGAAACAAATAGGTATATAAATCTATATATAGTTATATCCTGCTGCAGCCGCTGCTTTTTCTTTATATTCCATAGCATTATTCGTGGATGTACAAGAGATACAGCATGCAGTCTATGCGCTACCTTCTTGATTTTTCAACCATTGAAGACAAGACTACAAATTTGCAGAGCACATGCCTACCTCAGAGTCAAGGCAAACACACAACATCCACTGCATAGTGAAGTTAGTAAGGTGAAGGGCAGCAGGTTAAAAAGAGGAATGTCTTGGATGGGTTAAGCGGAAGAAATTCTTCAACAGATGTGTTCACTGGAGGACTTAGAACCTGGCGAAGAGTAGGTACAAGTGCCAACAGATTTCCATACGTCCTTTTTAGTTTGCATACAACTAGACAGAAAATACAGACAAGAAAATCCGGTTGCTGTGGAGGCGGAAGTACAAGCGTTGATTTTCGAGAATTCTTTAGACGGTGATGCTGTCATTTACACGGATGGGTCGGTCGTCCGACATGTGAGAAGCTCATGGGCCTTTACGGCGCGGACCGGAGGGAGAATTGTGAAGGGGGACTCTGTTGCTTTTGTGAGTCCACAAGTAGCCTGACTATGGAAGTAAGAGAAACAATAACATGGCTCGAGACACAGACATTCACTAGGGCATGTTTCCTTAGCGACTCAATGAGGATGCTCAAGAGGATAGAGACGGGGTGGATCCGATGAGAGTTGTTGCTGTCTCTGGAGCGGTCTCCGCTGGCAAAGATTAGTTTCATCTTCGTGCCAGGGCATGCGGGAGTACAATGGAATGAGCTGGCTGACAAGCTCGCAGGTATGGCTAATGTGGAGAGCGGATGCACCATGGACCAGGCTGACATTCTGAATGCACTACGAGAAGTAAAAAGTAAGACATTTGCGGGAACCAAGTGATGACTGCGAATCTACAACTATGGCCAGACTGCGAGGACAGCAAATAAAAAGAGGTGTGGCCAAACAAGAACACTATACAGGAAGTCAAAGAAGATTGATAAACCAGCACAGAACTGGTGTCATTGGCCGCTAAACTCTGCGGGATTTGTTGAGGAGGGGATCCGAGCACTTATGGACTGAATAGTTCGATGTGCAATGAGGCTGATTTGTCGACTAACTAACTAACTAACTAACTAACTAACTAACTAACTAACTAACTAACTAACTAACTAACTAATGTTTAACATGGGAAGCAAATCTAACAGTTACTCTGATAATGTATTTCAGGAATGTCAGTGTTACGGAACGGATATAAACTGCCAGGGACTTGGACTTACCTCTGTGCCAATCTGCTACAGTACAGGGGCTACCAGCTACCTGACCTTGACCCTTGATGTAAGATGTCCTTGTGCAGCTATGTACTTGAGTGATCTGTGGGAGGCGCGGTGGTGTAGTGTCTAGATGCCTAACTGCTCTCTCAATGGTCATGGGCTCCAACACATGTAACCTTATGTTGTTGTTGTTGTGTGTGAATATATTCTCAAAAGGTAAAGACCAATTTATCGTTTTTTGATATAGTAACCATTGAGTTCAATGGAAGTCCTCAAGTGTCCATAAAGTGCTTGGATTCCTGCAGGAAACAAAATGCACTGGGGTCACTAATCGGTGTGCCTGACCCGGTCGTGAACATTCTGTCGCAGAAGTCACACCGTTCTGGAACGTCCTACTCCACTCATACACTTGCTGGACTGCCAGGCATGCATCACCATACTGGACCTCCATTCGTCGATGACTGTCTGCAGGTTTCACCCCTAAACTGTTGCACACACACACACTCACACACAGCCACACACACACATCCCACCCACCCACCAACCACACACACACACACACACACACACACACACACAAATGAAAACGGATAATAGACAGGTGCTCCGCTTTAGAACTTGTCAAAAGTGGAGCAGCGATCTTTAAGCAGTCCTTAAAACATCACCGCATTAGTCCGCTACGTGATGTCACGTGCTGAACTCTCTTGGCATCCTTAACAACAGTATTGACAGGTTCCAAGGTAATCTAATAGTTTCTGTCATGTATATCACACTGTTAAGGTTATTGTTTGAAGCTCTATCGTACATGTACTGGAAACCGAAGTGGTATGGTGGTTAGCACGCTGTCCTCCCAAGAGGGTGGCTGGGATTTGATCCTAGCATAGGCAAGCTATGTTTTACTATAAGTACGGCTCTGTAGCGACGGGGTAACGGACACAATTCGTAACCCTGCGTTCCGTGTTCGAAACACAGCTGCGGGCGATTTTGAAGCAGGTCACCTTACGGTGGTTTCATAAGGTATAAGTGTCGGTCGTTTAGAAAGCAATAGCAAACTACTGAACGTAAACTTGCCAATAAATCACAAATAGCCAGAAATGCAGGGGTGACTGGGACGTCGTGTAAAGGATATGCAACTAAACTTTTTTTTTAACGACCATGGATCTGATGTAGCCTTATAAACATGGGCACCATCAAGTTTTCGGAATTGAGTGGGAGGTGCGCGCTGAGAGAGGGAACTGTCTACCACATGTCATACGTCGTAGTTTAGAATATGTGATGCCTAAAACTTGACACCATAATTGTGGCAACAATCTCTGAGTCCACCGTGACTATTTTACAGGTGTGTCCATTTCCCAACACAATTGTTCATCCAAACAACGGTGCACATGTACATGAAATATTTCTCAACACAATCGTTTATCCAAATAACATTGCACGTGTACATGAAACATTTCCCTACACAATCCTTCATCCAAACAACATCACACATGTACATGAAACATTTCCCAACACAATCCTTCATCAAAACAACATCACACATGCGCATGAATCATTCCCCAACACAATTGTTTATCCAAACAACATCGCACATGTAAATGGCTCATTTCCCAACACAAGTGTTTATCCAAATATGCCTTGCTTTATGTAAGGATGTGTTTAAGCTACTACTTTGTAAATATCTGCTATTACAATAGTAATCGTCTTGTGCCCTGCCAGCTGGCGTAGGCGTTCATGTCTTGCCACAGATCTCGGTCTTTGGTCTTCTCGATCTACACTGTAAATGATATTCCTCCATTTCTTCGTCTCAGTCCATCCAGCATAGCTTCTTTTGTGTGTTCTGGATCAACTCTGCAGATGATAATCCTCCATGTCAATGTCTCAGTCCATCCAGCATAGCTTCTTTTGTGTGTTCTGGATCAACTCTGCAGATGATAATCCTCCATGTCAATGTCTCAGTCCATCCAGAATTATTTCTCTGTGTGTTCTGGGTCAACTCTACAGATGATAATCCTCCGTGTCAATGTCTCAGTCCATCCAGCATAGCTTCTTTTGTGTGTTCTGGATCAACTCTGCACATGATAATCCTCCATGTCAATGTCTCAGTCCATCCAGCATTATTTCTCTGTGTCTACCTTTTTCCGATGTTTTGTTGTTGTTGTTGTTGTTGTTGTTGTTCACTCGCTCTGAACTCACGTGTAGTTCATACACATGCTACTACTTCTATTGCCCGTGGATTAGCTGTCCCTATTACCAGTGTCCCTCACCATCAGGTGAACCCACTCCAGCGACTGAGGTACTTGACATTTGCGTCCCCATGTCAAGGACGAGAAGTTAACAATTTAGTCCAACTGTCCTGTGTAGGGTTTAAACCCGCAACCTCGGTATCGAAAGACCGGAAGATTCAAAGCTATAGCTCGTATCTATTCAGTGGTGCTAACATACCTCTGTTCCGATTGATTTTACCAGTTGTCATCATGTTCTCCAATACCTCTCTTCTCATTGATCTTTCCAGTTGTCACGGTGTTCTCCAATACCTCTCTTCTCATTGTGCTTTCCAGTTGTCACGGTGTTCTCCAATACCTCTCTTCTCATTGATCTTTCCAGTTGTCACGGTGTTCTCCAATACCTCTCTTCTCATTGTGCTTTCCAGTTGTCACGGTGTTCTCCAATACCTCTCTTCTCATTGTGCTTTTCAGTTGTCACGGTGTTCTCCAATAGCTCTCTACGCAACACATGACCAGAGAAAGCTGTCTCATTCTGATTGTTGTATTTCATGTCCTAGTTTCATTAGCCTATTTCAGACTGTCGTTGTCAGTTACTCAACAGTTAGCTGTTAGTTGGCAACAGTTTTCTCAGGAACTACATCTCTGTAGATTCCAGTCTTTTCATAATTAGTTAATTCACCTTCCAATGTTCACTAACCATGCAGGAAACGATGCTCTATATAACATATCATCACTCTCTTTCTTACATTCAATAATAGTCATTTAATGCATACGATGCTTTACATTTTCTGAAATGCATCTGTTGCTTGTTATATCCTTCTCTAATCTCTGTAACGCATCATCCATGCCATGCCATGTTCTTCTTCTTCTTTTTCTTCAGCTTTCCGAGCCATTGAGGTTCTGTGCTGCAAATACATGCCATGCTTACCCCTAGATATTCACATTTACGTCACTACCACTGAATGTAAGACGAAGACTGATGGGATGTTGTATGGAACATGTTTAGATATACGGCAGCGAATAATAAAACGTTGATCAACAAATTAGAACAATCTCGGAAGCAACGGACATATGGTTCCTGAAACGAATGTTGCGAATATATGAACTGCCGGAGTAACTAGCAACGGTTGTAAGGAAGAGGCTATTGAAGCTAGAACATTACATACAGCAATAATAAAGAGCCACACATATTGCTTTGGTCATGCTTTGAGAAGAGAGGCTTTTGAGAATATGGTGACACCTGCCAAGTACAACGGGAAATAGACAGAAGCAGACCACGACAAATGATGGTGGATTGACTGAGATCGTCGAATAGAGGAAGGAATATTATCTGCTGTTTTGATCCAGAGCCCCAGTCTCATTGGCGTAGAGGTTACAGACGCGATTCATAATCCCAAATACCTGGGTTCGAAACAGCGGTGCTGGTGTTTTCGAAAAAAGTTATATGTGTCGGTCGTTCAGAAACAATGGCAAACTACTGAACTCACAACTTGCCCTGGAATCACGAACAACCGAAAATGATGTGGTTAAACTGCTACGTCCTGTGAAGGGCATGCAGACTAATTTTTTTTTGTTTGTTAATTCAGTGCGAGATGTATGTTCCTCCAGCAACCGATAATAACACACGTACGTGTAATTGTGTGCTCCACAGTCAAACCACATCACTGAAATCTCAGCAGGGAGTCTGCCCATCGGTCTCACGGAGCTCTCATTGAATGACAACCCCATTACAACGATCGACGACAACGCCTTTGACGAACTCTCAACCACCTTGGAGACACTATATTTCAGCAACGCTCGCTTGGTTAGAATCCCGGATGCCTTTCTTCGCCTGAACTCCCTGCAACATTTAAACATCATCAGTACAAAGGTCGTAGATTGGAACATCGGTGCCTTGGCTCATATGGGACCGACCCTGCAGAATCTGAACATTGAAGAAGTTGGGTTTACAACATGGCCTGTGTGGATGAAGTACTGCACAAACTTGAATGAGCTAAGTCTTGAGGGCAACGCCATCTCTTCCATACCAGACGACGCCTTTGATAGTCAATCCAGCAGCTTACAGTATTTGACACTCACCAACAATAGCCTGACCGCGTCACCAAAATCCCTGTTGAATTTAAAGAACTTGATCAGTTTAGGTTTGGATTTCAACAAAATCTCCAACGTAACTTGGCTTCCCCAATCCAGCAAACTGTCCAGTCTAGGCTTAAACATCAACCACATTTCTGACACCGATCATCTCAGAGAAGTGCTTCGTCCGTTCGCTAGCTCTACAAGCTGTTATTCTCTCATACAATCGCATGACGGCCATCCCGGACTTGTCCTTCCTGACAAAGGTGGTCACCTTCGATCTGTCTAACAATCTGATTTCGGATCCCAGCTCAGGCAGCATGCACAACGCCACAAGTTGGGTCGACCTAAGCTTCAACCTGCTTCCATCTATCCCTACTATATACAAAGGCCTGAAGCTTGTCAATATTATGTTGATGTCACATAATATGATTCATGCAGTCCAGGCCGCAGATATTCCTCCATGGGCAACCGATATAGACCTTCAGTTTAACCTCGTTAGTGATTTAAATGACGCAAGTTTCCCCGTTAATTGTTGTCTTGAAACTTTAACTCTAGATAATAACCCTCTGGTTAAAGTGTCAAACTTGGCGTTAAAAAACCTAGGGCATTTAAGTTACTTGAGTCTGCGAAATACGAAACTAACACGCCTGCCACTTAGTTTGGCCTACTTAACCAGCGTGTCTGGTTTAAACCTGAGCAATAACCACGACCTAGTTTGTACTTGTCTGGAGAAAAGTCTGAAAGAGAGGATCACGTCAAATATTAACGTTAGTGGCGATTGTGGTAATATTAGCATTTATAACTTCTTTGCTCTTTTAAGTTCAAGCTGTCCGTAGTGATCGTATATTACTTATTATGTTACTCCTGGCAACGCCACTGTGTTCGTTTGTTGAAACTGTTCACAATCTCTACCACCAATGCTACTCGGTTGTCAATTCCTTTGTTGAAACTGTACACAATCTCTACCACTAATGCTACCCAGTTGTCAGTTACCTTGTTCAAGGCTGGCCGCCCCACAATACTGTGCTGCGGATTAGATCGTTGTCAAGACAGCTGACACGAACGGCTATCGGAATGATTTTAAAATGCATCTTATGATTTATCGATGCGACACAATATTAGGCAATTGCGTATTAACTTTAATTATGGCCTAGATAAGTTAGCAGGCTGCTGAATTAGATCTGGCCTCTGCTCAAGAGGGGCAGAAACGAAGCGTAGATACTTCCCAGAAGGGCCCAATCTTGTCTGTTCACTGTTATTTCATTTTGTGACAATCATGGCTCTACTGCGGCCCAGATGTGTGGTGTTTCTAAAAACTACTACCTGACAAATGTTTGAGACATTCCTAATTTTCGGGATGCACGGATATGACTATGTAAAGCTCAGAGTTAAAACCCACATAGTTTCTCAGATTCACTGAAATCCCTGGATCAGATTGAAAGAACACGTGATTCACTAGACAAGGAATGTTTAGATGTTCCAGTGTCCCAATATTGCAAATAAGCAGAATTATATTCACACTGAACATTTGTCCCCAATTAACGCCTTCCTCTTCTTCAGAGGATATTACATCTGTTTAAAATACTGAGATCCGCTGGCGTTTTGATACAGTCTGTGACAAAGCAATAACCTGCAGTTATACACACGTATTCAATACCAGCTGTATGTGCCTCCAGCAGCCAGTTCTAACTCACGTTCATGTATTTGTGTGTTCTACAGTCAAACCACATCACTGAAATATCAGCGGCGAGTCTACCCATCGGTCTCACGGAGCTCTCATTGAATGACAACCCCATTACAACCATCGACGACAACGCCTTCGATGAACTCTCAACTACTTTGGAGACAGTATACTTCAGCAACGCTCGCTTGCTTAGAATCCCAGATGCTTTTCTTCGCCTGAACTCCCTCCACAATTTGAATATCTTCAGAACAAAGGTGGTAGATTGGAACATCGGTGCCATGGCTCATATTGGGCAGACTCTGCAGACACTGAACATTGAAGAAGTTGGGTTTACAACATGGCCTGTGTGGATGAAGTACTGCACACACTTGAATCAGTTAAGCCTTGCCAGCAACGCCATCTCTTCCATACCAGACGACGCCTTTGATAGTCAGTCCAGCAGCTTACAGTTTTTGACACTCACCAACAATAGCCTTAACGCGTCACCAAAATCCCTATCGAATTTAAAGAACTTGATCAGTTTAGATTTGGACTTCAACAAAATCTCCAACGTAACTTGGCTTCCCCAATCCAGCAAACTGTACAGTCTAGGCTTAAACTTCAACCACATTTCTGACACCGATCAGATCAGCGAAGCACTTCGTCCATTAGCTAGCTCCCTGGACTCGCTCATTATTATAGACAATCACATGACGGCCATCCCGGACTTTTCCTTCCTGATAAAAGTGGTCAACTTCGATCTGTCTAACAATCTGATTTCAGATCCCAGCTCAGGCAGCATGCACAATGCCACAAGTTGGGTCGACCTCAGCTTCAACCTGCTCCCATCTATCCCTACTATCTACAGGGACCTGAAGTTGGTCACCATTATGTTGATGTCACATAATTTGATTCATGCAGTCCAGGCCGCAGATATTCCTCTATGGGCAACCTCTCTAGACCTTCAGTTTAACCTCATTAGTGAGTTAAATGACGAAAGTTTCCCTGTTAATTGTTCTCTTCAAAGTTTAACTCTAGATAATAACCCTCTGGTTAAAGTGTCCAATTTTGCGTTTGAAAGCCTCGGATCTTTAAATTCCTTGAGTCTACAACACACTAAATTAACCCGCCTGCCCCTGAGTTTGGCCTTCTTAAACAGCGTGTCTGATTTAGACCTAAGCAATAACCGCGCACTAGTTTGTACCTGCCTTGAGAAAAGTCTGAAAGAGAGGATCACGTCAAATATCAACGTTAGTGGCGATTGTGGTAATATTAGCATTTATAACTTCTTCGCTCTTTTAAGTTCCAGCTGTCCGTAGAGATCTTAATGTACTTATTATGTTGTCCCTAGTATCGCCACTGTGTTCCTTCGTTGAAACTGTACACACTCCTTACTTTTAATGCTACCCATTTGTCAATTCCTTTGGGGAAACTGTACACATTATCTAACACTAATTCTGCGCAGTTATCAATTCCGTTGAACTGTTCAGATTTTATGAAATGATGACACGTCTTCCCCTTCTTCTCTTGTCCCGCTACCTTTGCCGTTAAGTGTCACAGAAGAGAATAGATGTAATGATCTGTGTTTCACTTGTCTTGTTGGTTAGAATGAGATATTTGATTACATCCTCTCGCCATTGTTCCCGATGTTCTCACACAGAACTCCCTAGCCGCTGATTGTTGTTTGATTATAAACACTATCTACTCTGCCAGACAACAGTAGTATTACTGTTTGATCACAAACACTATCCACTCTGCCAGACAACATAAGTATTATTGTTTGATTATAAACACTATCCAGCCACACTACATCAGTATTATTGTATGACCATAAACACTGTCCACTCTGACAGACAACATAAGTATTATTGTTTGATTATAAACACTATGCACTCTGCCACACTACATCATGTATTATTGTATGACCATAAACACTGTCCACTCTGCCAGGCAACATAAGTATTATTGTTTGATTATAAACACTATCCCTAGCCACACTACATCAGTATTATTGAATGACCATAAACACTATCCACTCTGCCAGGCAACATAAGTATTATTGTTTGATTATAAACACTATCCACTCTGCCACACTACATCAGTATTATTGTATGACCATAAACACTATCCACTTAGTCAGACAACATAAGTATTATTGTATGACCATAAACACTATCCACTCTGCCACACTAACAGTAGTATACTGTTATGATCCATAAACACTATCCACTTAGTCAGACAACATAAGTATTATTGTATGACCATAAACACTATCCACTCATCCAGACAACAGTAGTATCACTGTTTGATCACAAACACTATCCACTCTGCCAGACAACATCAGACACCACGTGTGTTGCCAGGAACATTGCCAAATGTATGTCTTTGACACAAACAACGGTAATGTCTCTGAAACAATAAACAATGCAACTATCTGAATATATTTACATATTTATTTTTAATTTGCGACTGCAATCTATACATCATCATCATCATCATCATCATCATCATCATCATCATCATCATCATCATCATCATCATCAGCATCATCATCATCATCATCATCATCATCATCATCATCATCATCATCATCATCATCATCATCATCATCATCATTTTGAATTGAAACGAGAAAAAGAGTGTTGAGATGCAACATAGAACCTATACTTTTGTATGGATGTGAAGCGTGGGCAATAAGCAGTCAAGCTGAAAAACAGCTGATGGCTGTGGAAATGTGGTTTCTGAGGAAAATGCAAAGAATACCATGGACAGATAGAAAAACCCACGAACAAGTCCTTCGAGAGACAAATAAAGATCGTAAACTGATTAGAGTCATTAGACGTAGACAGTCACAATATTTTTTGGGCATGTTATGAGAAGAAATGAATTGGAGAACTTGGTGACAACTGGCAAGATCGAAGGGAGGAGATCATGGGGAAGACCTAGAAGTAAATACCTGGATGGCTTGGCCACGTGGCATGGTCGAGACAGGAAGACAGAGCTGATCCACCACTCTTGTGATCGAGTGAAATGGCAGAACATGACCGCCCACGCTTACCGGCATGGCACATGATGGATGGATGGATGGTAATGTGATGTTTTTTCTCGGGGCAAAAAAAAAACAACAACCTTAACCTGCACAGGTCACGGCCACTGCACTAACTAGTTTGGACAGTTGCCATACCGCCGGGTGGTCTTACCTTCCACAAAGGCTAATATCACATCATATATATATATATATATATATATATATATATATATATATATATATATATATATATATATATATATATATATATATATATATATATATATATATATATATATATATATATATATATATATATATATATATCATTGGCACCTTGCTGTCTTGACAGACGATAGTTTGTGCTTTAACAAGGCATAATAACTTTTACCTATGGCGGTAGCAAATGTGACTGATAAGGCCAATTCGCGCTGTATTTGTTTGTTCACAGTGTGTGCATGTGAACACGTGGTAATTTCCACTATCATGCACCATCTTACGTCTCACACGCTCGGTGTGTGACTTATCTGCAATAATTTTCTCTTTTGTCTTTATTCCATTTCTGATGTTTGCCCTCCATGCAACACGTTCAGCGGCGACTTGCTCCCAATGTGCATTATCAATGCCTGTATCAATCATGCATGTCCCGCTTACACACATATTTGCATCGTAGTAGATGCCGACCCTGAGATCTATTACCCATCTGTAATTCACCAAAAAAAAAAATGTCCTTTGGCATTCTACCATCATCCAGATATATATATATATATATATATATATATATATATATATATATATATATATATATATATATATATATATATATATATATATATATATATATATATATATATATATATGTCTTCTTTTCTTATTTTTTTTATAAGAAAGTACAAACAGCATACTGGGGTCACATAATGAGACGCGAGAGATAATGGAAACATTGTGGAGTATGGAAAGATGAAGTGGAGAAGAGGCAGGGACAAACAGAGAGAAATGATCCTGGGTGGAAGGACACTGTGGCATCAGATGGGTTGATTCAAAACACCAAGGACCTAAATCTGTGGAGAGACATTATAACAGAACTCCATCTCTGTTATAGTTAGGGGGAAATAAAGAAAGGTTAGGAAATGTCGCACCCGTGAGCACTATTGAAAGCACGATCGCTAGGGAAGCTCACGGGTGACGTAAAAAGAATAAACAGTTCCAGCTTAGCTTGTGGTCAGGCCGGTTGTGTTTTGAAGATGCTATATCTACTTTATAATTATAGCCAATAAAAGCCATTTTATATTATTCAAGGCTTCGATGTCATCTGTTAATATTTACCCGTTCACTCTGTTACATGAGCGAAAATGGAGCCAGTGATCAGGATCCGGCTCATGGTTTGTCGCGGAATGTAAGTTGCCTCCACAACAGAAACATGGCTGTTGCTTTATTTTCGTCGATACCACGGCATAATGGAAGTTGAAAATTTTCGCTTGCAGAGAAATTCAACAAGGCGGCGTCTCTGATCAAATCTTTGCTACACAGTCTCTGATCAAATCTTCGCTACACAGTGCGTCTCTGATCAAATATTGCGTTGACCTGACTGGTGTTTTTTTGAGTCCGCCATACATATGGGAATTATAAGCTCTGTATCAAAATAATGATTGCCATCATGTTCCAGAATAACCGTTGCTTTGAACCTCAATATGTTTTACAAGAGCCGTTACCCTTGAACCAGCCTATGACCTTGGTCGTCGCTTGAAAGAAGATCATTGTTGAATTTGACTTCGCTTGACGGAATCAAGACGAAAAATAGTTTAGATCAGAAGCTCAAATAACAAGAAAACCTCTAACGAAAAATTACTTCACTGGATCATAGGTGTCTTGAACTCTGGCAATTATGAAAATGTTAGACAATCACGTTGAAGAAATGATCCTACTACAGTCGCTTTAATGGCCAGATCGAGTCGTTTCAAGGCGTCCAGAAGTGTCAAAATTTTTTTGTCCAGATCTACACTTCCTCGAGCGGAAAGAGCAGCCATAAATTTGAAAGTGTCGTGATGGAATGAAGAAACTCTTTCCTTGGTGAGCCCTATCGAGCCTTGTGGAGCCCTATCGAGCCCTATCGAGCCTTGTGGAGTTTTGTGGAGCCTTGTCGAGCCTTATCGAGCCCTATCGAGCCTTGTGGAGTCTTGTCGAGCCTTGTCGAGCCCTATCGAGCCCTATCGAGTCTTTGTCGAGCCCTATTGAGCCCTATCGAGCCTTGTGGAGCCTTATTGAGTCTTGTGGAGCCTTATCGAGCCCTATCGAGCCTTATTGATCCTTACGGAGTACTGAAGCCGCTTTGTCGATCCTGGTTCAAGTACTCGAATACCAGATACTGTGCTTCTCAGTCTCGGCATACAATAGCATAGACGACAAGGGGAAATTGTAAGACTTGATTTTCGATTGGACCATTGGAAAATTAGTTTCAACAAGAAAAGGGGTAATATAAATAACTTTTTCTATTAGATAGAAAATTATTGATCTTTAAGAGGAAGATTACGTCCTTTGGTTAATTTAAGAGTGTATATTAATAGTTAGTGATTGTTTTTGCTTATATAAGTTGTGTAGTAAAATATTTCAGTATGGCAGAACAAGATTCATTGGCGCAAGTTTTGACTGGAGTGGGCACAGTGATAGATAGACTTAACACAGTCATGAAACAACAAGGAATGGCAACTGAAATTGTTAAATTTAGTGGACAGGCAAAAGATTTTAAGAAGTGGATAACTTCCATAGAAAAACATGCATATTTGGTGGCAGCAACAGATGAAGAAAAAATGAAACTTGCTTATCAGGCAGCGACAGAACCGGTGTCTGATCATATCAGAAGAAAATTAGAAGCTAAAGTAGATGAAACATGGGAACAGTTCAAGGACGATCTAGCCCATAAGTACGCCGAAATTACGGACCCACAACATGCGTTTTCAGTGTTAAGACAATCCAAACAAAACACTGGAGAAACTGTACAATTGTTTAGCGATAGGTTGATTAACCTGGCTGAGGAAGCATTCCTGGGACAGAACGTACGAGGAGAAGAGGTGGAGCGGATGTTGGTCGGCATTTTTGTAGATGGTGTAAAGTCAGATGGACTGAAATTTAAACTGATGAGGGAAAATCCTGAGAGGTTATCACAAGCTGTAGATATAGCAGTACAAGAGGAGAACTTGAGACGTAGATTTAGATTGAGAGTAGGACGAGAAATAGGAACTAGTCGAGAAGACAAGATTGAAGAGCCTATGGAGATAGGACAAACAAGGTTCGGATGGAATAGGAGAGGAGGTATACAGACATTACAAGGAAGTAACAGAAATGCTTATGATGGAAGAAGACAAATGAGAAATCCTATAAGAGAGACGGTAGGTAACACAAATAACACAAATATAGTATGTTGGGGTTGTGGCCAACGTGGACACATTTTTCGCTTCTGTGGTAACAGGCATGTCCAGTTGAATACACAAAATAGAAATGTCAACAGCAGATTAAATAGGAATGTTGAAGATAGACACAGAAGTTTTACAAGTCCTAGAACGCAGGAAAACCGGCGCCCTACCTATTAAATAGGACCTGCAGTAGGAGGGAAGATAACAAGGTCCCAAGATTTAAAGAATATTTTAATAACAGGTATAGCAGGACGAGTAGGGAATGCTCTCAACTAGAAGAAATCAAACAGTTTACAGTGAATAAAACAGATCCCAGTTCATGTATAATAGAAATAGGGAAGAATAGAGTTCGTACATTAATTGATTCGGGAGCTCAGGTTAGTGTGATCAAAGTAAGTTGTTTATACAAAATAATGAGAAATTGCAAAATATTCAGAAGTCATAATAATCTTCACTCTGTTACAGGACAGAATTTACAAGTAATTGGACAAACAATAATGAATTTTAAATTAGGAGGGATCAACGTAAGACATCTTTTTCATGTAGTGAAAGATTTAAATAGAAATATGCTTATAGGTAGAGATTTTTTAATAAAAAACGGTGTAAGACTTTTTTTTGATTTACACAAATTAAAATTCAAGGACGTATATGTAGATTTAGAAGAAGACATGCACATTTCAGCACTGGTTAGAGTTAAAATGTCTACGACTGTTAAAACCACAGACAGTTAATTTGATACAGGCAAAGGTAAAAAGAAATCCGTATTATGTAGTAGGACACACAGTTAGAATCACTGAATTGCAAAGGGAAGTAATTGATGAGCCTGGTTTAGAAGTTCCGGATGGAATAATATCATTAGATAAACACTTAACTTTTCCAGTAATGATTATTAACAACACAGGTAGAGAAATTAAATTATACAGAGGATGTGTAATAGCCAAAGTAGAACATGATATTAAGGGCATATTAGCAACAGATAGAGCAGAAGTGCCGCGAATAAATTATTCAGAAACTCTGAGGGAAAGAACTAATTACAGACACAGATGCGGAAGAAAAGGGAACGTGCAGAATGATGAATTGATCCATCCATTCAGAGGATATACATCTCAAATACATTCAGTAGACACAATAACAAGAGAACAAGAATTATTAGCAGTTAAAAACTCCACCAGAAAATAAGGAAATATTAGAACGACTTATAAAAGAAAATCAAGACGTGTTTGCAATTAATGACTTAGAATTGGGTAAGACAAAAACAGTTACGATGGAAATAGATACTGGAGATCACCCACCAATTAGTTTGAAACCGTATAGAACACCCTTAAGGAATAGGGAAATTGTCGAAAAAGCAATAGAAGACATGCTGAAAGCAGGAATAATAACAAGATCGAAGTCAGAATGGTCATCTCCGATAGTAATTGTGACCAAAGCCGATGGTTCATATCGATTCTGTTGCGACTACCGGGCGTTGAACAAAATCACTAAGAATGTAGCGTACCCATTACCGGTGATTGACGATATTTTAGGCTTACTGAATGGGTCTACTTTCTTTACTACATTAGATGCAAGGTCAGGATTTTGGTGTATACCTATGTCCTCAGATGCCCAAAAGAAGAGTGCTTTTTGTACACACGCAGGTTCTTACGAATTTTTACGAATGCCTTTTGGAGTACGTACGGCGCCCTCTCATTATATGCTATTAATAAATCAAGTATTGGAGGGCATGCAAAAGTTTGCATTGGCATACATAGATGACATTTTGATTTACACAGCAGGAGACGTACAAGATCACCTAAAACATGTAAGATTAAGAATACATGATGTTAAATTAAAGCTCAGTGAATGCGAATTTTTAAAAACAGAAACAAAGTATTTGGGGTATATTATTAATAGAGACGGAATTAAACCAGATCAAGATAAGGTTAAAATTATTAGAGAATTACCTCCTCCAACTAACGTAAAAGAAGTTCGTGCGTTTATCGGAACCTGTGGGTATTATCGTCGTTTCATTCCAGGGTTCTCAAAAATAGCAGAGCCTATTACTAACTTAACTGGCAAATACGCTAGATTTAAGTGGGATGATGAATGTCAAAAAGCGTTCGAGTTTTTAAAAAATAGCTTAACACTAGTGCCACTATTGACATATCCAGATTTGAATAAACAGCTAATATTATATACAGATGCCTCAGATAATGCTATAGGAGCGTGTTTGGTTCAACCATATGAAGGAAAAGAATCTGGAATACCAGGGGTTAAAAATGAAAGGCCAATCTATTTCTTATCTCATAAACTTAGCAGGTCTCAGCGAAAATGGTCGACTATTGAGAAAGAAGCTTATGCTATTCATTATGCTCTTCAGAAACTTAACTACTATCTACATAACGCAAATTTCATTATTAGAACTGACCACATGCCTTTAAAATCTTTGTTAGAAGCTCCAGTGCAGAACAGAAAAATACAGACATGGGCGTTGAATCTACAGGGATACAATACTAGAATAGAATACATACCAGGTAGGAACAACACATGTGCAGATCTATTGTCTAGAATCCCGTATCCACAGTCATCAGGAAACTCGGAAGACGAAGGTGAACCGGAAATAGACGACCGAAACTGGCAAGTAAATATATTAGATTCTGCCATAATAAATAGAGAAGATTTTGAGAGTTTACCGTCGGATCAAGAGTCTGAACCTAGAGCAGAAGACCCACATTTAGCACAATTTAATATGAAAGAAGAACAAGAATTAGATCCAAAAGTTTTAGAAATAAAACAGAAATTAAAAGAAACGGATGAGAATAAGTATAAGAAGAATTATTTAGTTTTGCAAGATGATGAACAGTTATATTACATGAATGAAAGGAACGAACAGTTAAGGAAATATATTCCAAAACATTTGGAAATTGAAGTTTTAAGGGCGTATCATGATGAGAATGGTCATCTCGGTCGTGATAAATTAGTGAAAGCACTTACGAATAAATATTATTGGCCGAATTTATTTAAAACTGCTTGTAAATATATCAATACGTGTGAAAAATGCAGATTAAGAAATATGAAAACAATTAAATGTCCCTTACAAGATACAGATATTCCTCAGTTTCCTATGCAAAAAGTTAGTTTAGATATATCAGGTCCTCACCCTAGAACACTATCGGGGAACGTATATTTAATTCATATGGTAGACATCTATAGTCTATGGCCGGAAGTTTATGCAATCACAGATAAGAGCGCAGATACTATCATTAATATTTTTTTACAGGAATTCATACCAAGATTTAGTTGTCCACAGATTGTACTCACGGATAATGGTAAAGAATTTGTGAATAAGAAATTTGAAAAGTTATTAAAAGATTTGAATATAAAACATATAAAGACCTCATACTATAGACCTTCTTCAAATGCTAAGAATGAAAGACAACATAGGACATTGTACGATATTATAGCAAAGATTGTCAATGAACATGAAAAAGATTGGGATCTATTCTTAGGACCTGCGCTTAGCGCTATACGCACGAATCAAAATGAGAGCACAGGGTTTTCACCATTTTATTTATTACACGGGAGAGAGCCAATACTACCTATCGACAATCTGTTAAAACCAAGACGTAAATATATGGGGGAAGATTTTCAAGAAGTCATTATACAAGAAATGCATAAAGCGCATGTAAGGTTAAAGAACAATATAATTAAAGCTAGAGAAAGACAGAAGAAGTACAGAAACGAAAATACACAATTACAGGAATTCAAAGTAGGTGATAGAGTTTATTATAAGAAGCATAGAAGGAACTCTAAATTTGATGCTCGTTGGGTTCCAGGTTATTACATTTTAGAAAAGTTAGGTACTGTGTCATACAATATAAAGAATCAAATCACAGGATATGTAGCAAGGGCACACGTAGAACACTTAAGAAGAGATAATGATGATAAGCGAAACAATAATAATAATAATAATAATTATGATTCACATGACGTATATTCAGATGGACAACTCGTCAGAAGAACTACAAAAGATCCGGTACAAAGTCAGTTAATAACAACACCAGTTTACGATGATAATTGTGAACAGACAACACCGAAAACGTTGATGAAAGAAGAGGGGAATACGCATGATGGTTGTTATGATACTGTTAAATCTGGATCGAAATTCTTCAGCATTATGTGAAATATACTTCACTGATTACTTTACTTCACTGTGTACTTTACTTCACTGTGAACTTTACTTCACTGTGTACTTTACTTCACTGATTACTTTACTTCACTGTGTACTTTACTTCACTGAGTACTTTACTTCACTGTGTACTTTACTTCACTGATTACTTTACTTCACTGAGTACTTTACTTCACTGTGTACTTTACTTCACTGATTACTTTACTTCACTGAGTCTTTTACTTCACTGATTACTTTACTTAACTAAGTACTTTACTTCACTGTGTACTTTACTTCACTGATTACTTTACTTCACTTTGTACTTTACTTCACTGATTACTCTACTTCACTGAATCTTTTACTTCACTGATTATTTTACTTCACTGAGTCTTTTACTTCACTGATTACTTTACTTCACTGAGTACATTACATCACTGAGTACTTTACTTCACTGAGCACTTTACTTCACTGAGTACTTTACTTCACTGAGTACTTTACTTCACTGTGTACTTTACTTCACTGAGTAATTTACTTCAGTGATTGCTTCACTGAGTACTTTACTTCAGTGATTGCTTCACTGAGTACTTTACTTCAGTGATTACTTCATTGAGTACTTTACTTCACTGAGTACTTTACTTCACTGAGTAATTTACTTCACTGAATACTTTACTTCAGTGATTACTTCACTGAGTAATTAACTTCAGAGATTACTTCACTGAGTACTTTACTTCAGTGATTAATTCACTGAGTACTTTACTTCATTCATTACTTCACTGAGTACTTTACTTCACTGAGTACTTTACTTCACTGAGTACTTTACTTCACTGAGTACTTTACTTCAGTGATTACTTCACTGAATACTTTACTTCACTGAGTACTTTACTTCACTGATTACTTTACTGAGTGCTTTACTTCACTGACTATTTTACGTTACTGTTCACTTCAATGTGTACTTTACTTCTGTGATTACTTTACTGAGTACTTTAATTCAGTGATTTCTTCACTGAGTACTTTACTTCACTGATTACTTCACAGATTACTTTACTGAGTACTTTAATTCAGTGATTTCTTCACTGAGTACTTTACTTCACTGATTACTTCACTGAGTACTTTACGTTAGTGTTTACTTCACTGAGTACTTTACTTCAGTGATAACTTTACTGAGTACTTTAATTCAGTGATTACTTCACTGAGTACTTTACTTAAGTGATTACTTCACTAAGTACTTTACATCACTGATTAATTCACTGAGTACTATACTTCACTGATAATTTAACTAAGTACTTTCCGTCACTGATTACTTCACTGAGTACTTTATTTCACTGATTACTTCCCTGAAACTTTACTTTACTGATTACTTTACTGAGTACTTTACTTCACTCATTACTTCACTGAGTACTTTACTTCACTCATTACTTCACTGAGTACGTTACTTCACTGATTGCTTTACTTTATTGAGTACTTTATTTTACTGATTACTTTACTTCACTGACTGCTTTACTTCACTAAGTACTTCACTTTACTGATTACTTTACTTCATTGTTTACTATACTTCACTGTAGTACTTTACTTCACTGATTACTTAACTGAGTACTTTACTTCACTGAGTATATTTCTTTCTTGATAACTTTACTTCACTGAGTACTTTACTTCAATGAGTACTTTACTTCACTGATTACTTTACTGATTACTTAACTTTACTGATTACTTCACTGATTACTTTACTTCACTGATTACTTTACTTCACTGATTACTTCACTGATTACTTTACTTCACTGATTACTTCACTCCGTATTTTACTTCACTGATTACTTCAATGATTACTTTACTTCACTGATTACTTTACTGCACTGATTACTTCACTGATTACTTTACTTCACTGATTACTTCACTCATTACTTTGCTCCACTGATTACTTTACTTCACTGATTACTTTACGTCGCTGAATACTTCACTGATTACTTCACTGATTACATTAATTCACTGATTACTTCCCTGATTATTTTACTTCACTGATTACTTCACTGATTACTTCACTGAGTACTTTACTTTACTGATTACTTTACTTCACTGATTACTTTACTTCACTGAGTACGTGACTATACTGAGTACTTTACTTCAGTGATTACTTCACTGAGTACTTTACTTCACTGATTACTTCACTGATTACTTTACTGCACTGATTACTTCACTGATTACTTTACTTCACTGATTACTTCACTCATTACTTTGCTCCACTGATTACTTTACTTCACTGATTACTTTACGTCGCTGAATACTTCACTGATTACTTCACTGATTACATTACTTCACTGATTACTTCCCTGATTATTTTACTTCACTGATTACTTCACTGATTACTTCACTGAGTACTTTACTTTACTGATTACTTTACTTCACTGATTACTTCACTGAGTACTTTACTTCGCTGATTATTTTACGTTACTGTTTACTTCAGTGAGTATTTTACTTCAGTGATTAGTTCTCTGAGTACTTTACTTCAGTGATGACTTTACTGAGTACTTTACTTCAGTGATTGCTTCACTGAGTACTTTACTTCACTAATTACTGTAATTTACTGATTACTATACTTCACTAAGTACTTTACTTCACTGAGTACTTTACTTCACTGATTACTTTACTTCACTGAGTACTTTACTTCACTGTGTACTTAACTTCACTGTGTAATTTACTTCACTGATTACTTTACTTCACTGAGTACTTTACTTCACTGTGTACTTTACTTCACTGATTACTTTACTTCACTGTGTACTTTACTTCACTGTGTACTTTACTTCACTGATTACTTTACTTCACTGTGTACTTTACTTCACTGAGTACTTTACTTCACTGTGTACTTTACTTCACTGATTACTTTACTTCACTGAGTACTTTACTTCACTGTGTACTTTACTTCACTGATTACTTTACTTCACTGAGTCTTTTACTTCACTGATTACTTTACTTAACTAAGTACTTTACTTCACTGTGTACTTTACTTCCCTGATTACTTTACTTCACTGAATCTGTTACTTCACTGATTACTTTACTTCACTGAGTCTTTTACTTCACTGATTACTTTACTTCACTGAGTACATTACATCACTGAGTACTTTACTTCACTGAGCACTTTACTTCACTGAGTACTTTACTTCACTGAGTATTTTACTTCACCGTGTTCTTTACTTGACTAAGTACTTTACTTCAGTGATTGCTTCACTGAGTACTTTACTTCAGTGATTGCTTCACTGAGTACTTTACTTCAGTGATTCCTTCATTGAGTACTTTACTTCACTGAGTACTTTACTTCACTGAATAATTTACTTCACTGAATACTTTACTTCAGTGATTACTTCACTGAGTACTTAACTTCAGAGATAACTTCACTGAGTACTTTACTTCAGTGATTAATTCACTGAGTACTTTACTTCATTCATTACTTCACTGAGTACTTTACTTCACTGAGTACTTTACTTCACTGAGTACTTTACTTCACTGAGTACTTTACTTCACTGAGTACTTTACTTCAGTGATTACATTACTACATTGAGTACTTTACTTCACTGAGTACTTTACTTCACTGAATACTTTACTTCAGTGTTTACTTCACTGAGTACTTTACTTCAGTGATTACTTCACTGAATACTTTACTTCACTGAGTACTTTACTTCACTGATTACTTTACTGAGTACTTTACTTCACTGACTATTTTACGTTACTGTTCACTTCACTGTGTACTTTACTTCTGTGATTACTTTACTGAGTACTTTAATTCAGTGATTTCTTCACTGAGTACTTTACTTCACTGATTACTTCACTGAGTACTTTACTTCAGTGATAACTTTACTGAGTACTTTAATTCAGTGATTACTTCACTGAGTACTTTACTTCAGTGATTACTTCACTGAGTACTTTACTTCAGTGATTACTTCACTAAGTACTTTACATCACTGATTAATTCACTGAGTACTATACTTCACTGATAATTTAACTAGGTACTTTACGTCACTGATTACTTCACTGAGTACTTTATTTCACTGATTACTTCCCTGAGAACTTTACTTTACTGATTACTTCACTGAGTATTTTACTTCACTCATTAATTCACTGAGAACTTTACTTCACTCATTACTTCACTGAGTACGTTACTTCACTGATTGCTTTACTTTATTGAGTACTTTATTTCACTGATTACTTCACTGATTACTTTACTTCACTGACTGCTTTACTTCACTAAGTACTTCACTTTACTGATTACTTTACTTCACTGTTTACTTTACTTCACTGAGTACTTTACTTCACTGATTACTTAACTGAGTACTTTACTTCACTGAGTATATTTCTTTCTTGATAACTTTACTTCACTGAGTACTTTACTTCAATGAGTACTTTACTTCAATGAGTACTTTACTGATTACTTTACTTCACTGATTACTTCAATGATTATTTTACTTCACTGATTACTTTACTTCACTGATTACTTAACTCCATACTTTACTTCACTGATTACTTCAATGATTACTTTACCTCACTGATTACTTTACTGCACTGATTACTTCACTGATTACTTTACTTCACTGATTACTTCACTCATTACTTTGCTTCACTGATTACTTTACTTCACTGATTACTTTACTTCGCTGAATACTTCACTGATTACTTCACTGATTACATTACTTCACTGATTACTTCCCTGATTATTTTACTTCACTGATTACTTCACTGATTACTTCACTGAGTACTTTACTTTACTGATTACTTTTCTTCACTGATTACTTTACTTCACTGATTACTTTACTTCACTGAGTACGTTACTATACTGAGTACTTTACTTCAGTGATTACTTCACTGAGTACTTTACTTCGCTGAGTATATTACGTTACTGTTTACTTCAATGAGTGTTTTACTTCGGTGATTAGTTTACTGAGTAATTTACTTCAGTTATTACTTCACTGAGTACTTTACTTCAGTGATTGCTTCACTGAGTACTTTACTTCAGTGATTACTTCACTGAGTACTTTACTTCACTGAGTACTTTACTTATGTGATTACTTCACTGAGTACTTTACTTCAGTGATTACTTCACTGAGTAATTTACTTCAGTTATTACTTCACTGAGTAATTTTTGTGATCACACAGTTGACGGGGATTACTGGAGATCATACAGTTTGACGCGGATTAATTGAAATCGTTTTTTTTTTCTTTTTTTAATGTTATAACGCGTGCTGTGTAGCAGAGAGTTGACACACGCACACACACACACACACACAACACAAATGCCTCCACACACACACACACACACACGCACGCACGCAAGCGCGCATACACACACACACGCACACACACACGCAAACACAAACAATGATAAATGGATCCTATGTGACTGAGAAGTGTCAATTCCCACACACACGCACGTATTACACACATACTCACATCACACGCACACACACACACACACACACACACACACACTACACACTCAATTATGCCCAGATCCTACACGTGGCTGAGAAGTATCAGTCTCTCCCTTGACCCCCTTCCTCGCCTACACACTTGCTCACACACGTTTACACAGACACACATACACTCACATACACTCACGCACAAACGTACACACAATGGTGACCAATGTATATCATTAATATGATAGATATTACATGTAATACCATCTCTTCACATGTATAATTAAACACTGTAATGCCCTTGTTTGCTTTTACCCAAGATTTAATAAACACAATGTGTCCAGTAGCACTTACTTGCTATGGGACTGCGATGTACTAACACCTTCACATGTTGCAAGCACTACAAATAATATTCACCATCACCATTCACATTAATGTGTCCACCATTTATTTACATACTTCCAGCGTTCGTTGACAAAGCCAAAGACAGGCCTGGTCACACTCAGAACGAGATCAGCTGGAAGGACACTCGGGGCTCAGAATAGAGAAGAAATCATAGACCCTGATGTTGCCACAGTTACCCATCCACGTTGTCCACTTTGGGAGACAGCATCCAAGCTGCTAGACCCTTCTCCAGGCATGTACAAACTAGTCCTGCTATGTCGGAAACATCCAGGCTGGTTAAGTCAGCAAGCTGAGGTCAAGGCTACAGGAAGCCGGGTCAGTTTGGTGCCTTGCAGGCTGAGCTGTTCAAGCATCCCCAGACCTTTAAAAGCACCAGCAGAAATTGCCGATATCGGATTATTATTCAAATACAAGGATTCAATAATGGAATGTTCTGGAAAACTGTCGTCAGTTAGTACAGTTATCAGGTTAAACGCCAGTACGACCACCGAAGCTCGGGGAGGGAAATCTGATCCTTGAATCTGGGTTATCATATTTGACTTAAGCGTGAGGGTTTCTACACTCTCCAAACCTGGCACACCTACAGGAATCGAGCGTAGAAGGTTATTCTCCAAATCGAGGGCGAACAAATTGGAAGGCAAAGCTCCAGAACTGTACTCCGAGATGCGGTTATGGGTCAGGCTGAGACTTCTCATGTTCTCGAGAAATGATAAATCAGGAAATGAAACCAGGTCGTTGTCTTCAATGTTGAAATCCACCAGAGATTGCCCATAGGACCTCAGTGAGTAGCTCAGTTCGCTAGAGTTAAATATCCGATTTCCATTTAAAGTCACAGTCTTAACATGGTTAGAAATAGGAAGCCATTTTGTGCCGGAAATTGTGTTGTTCGATAGGTCAAGATACTTCAAACTATTCAGCTGTGATAGCGCTTTTGGAACTTCAGTGAAAAGATTATTGTCAAAAGATATCGAGAGCAGAGTGTCGGCCATGTTGTCTAGCGCAGTATCAGGCAGAGAAGTGAGGTTACTGCTGACGATATTTAACTCGGTGGCGTGGGATAAATACTGCAGCCAGGTTGGCGGTGATGTCAAGGTCACATTCTCCAGGTAGAAGATATTCAGGGTTGATCCAATATGCTGCATGACGCCCTCATCCCAGTCCAGGGGACCAACGTCTTTCACGTGGAGCTCTTGCAGGTTTTGTAGAAGCAACAATGCATTCGGGATCCTAGTGAACATAGCTTTAGAGAATATGAAGATGGCCAGCGATGCGGTTGAGTCTCGGAAGGCAGAATCGTCGATGAACGTGAGGGGATTGTCCAGCAAGGACAACTGTGTCAGGCTGGGTGGCAGGCTCCCCTCTGGTATCGTCCTGATGTGATTGTCCTGTGAACAGTAATAATTGTTATAGTGTACAAGTAACGATTTTAGAATAAATAACATTCTCGATTATTGTTATACATTATAAAGTATATAGAATATTACACTGACACCCCACACACTCCTCACTTCCACACACACACACACACACACACACACACACACACACACACACACACACACACACACACACACACACAAGCACGCATTTGTGTGAAATAAAGTCTTTTCGAAACCCTTTTGTCACAAGCATCATTAAAAATATCAGTTAATTTACATTGCCCATACATTAAATGACTGTTAATTTACCTTGCCCATACATTAAATGTTAAATAGTTATAACATCTGATGAGATATGCCTTGAAGAGATTAGAACAGGAATCGCCATGGCAAAAGTAGCCTTTAGCAAGATGAAAAACATTCTGAGCAATAAAAGGATGTCAATTTAAACGAGAAAAAGTATATATATATATGGGAGATTAAATGTGGGGTGGGGCACTTACACACAGA
This sequence comes from Cepaea nemoralis, assembly GCA_014155875.1. Classification (NCBI taxonomy): domain Eukaryota; kingdom Metazoa; phylum Mollusca; class Gastropoda; order Stylommatophora; family Helicidae; genus Cepaea; species Cepaea nemoralis. The sequence goes on along the minus strand of JACEFZ010011757.1, from coordinate 48,774 downwards.
CACACCTTCTGGGTAGAGTGACTAGTTACTCGGGTGTCTGTGGTAGAACTTTCCGGATCTCCCAGACTTCTATGGGAAACATTTCTTCTATATTAGTGTTGAACTAGCACCCTTTTCTGCCTTGTTCAATGCTTGGGGGTTTCACGAGCCAGTATATTATTTCCTATAGAGGGCGGGTTTGGGATTAAGGTCCCATTCATACTGAATACCCCTAGCGAACTTATCCTTATTATAATTTATTATTTTTACCACCCCACAATGCTAACGCTGAATGATGTAACATTTCTTTATATTTATAATAGAAAGCTGGGCAAGACTGTAGAATGTGGCCTGCTGAACTTAATTGTATCTGACATGTAATCTATGATACCGTTACTCCTCAACTTAACCTGAACTTAAGTGGATATCATAAGTAATCTACGATACCGTTTCTCCCTCCACTTAACCTGATCTTAAGTGTATACAAGTAATATATGTTACCGTTACTACCTCCACTGAACCTTCTCCGTGCCATTTAGGAAATTGAGACGTGCAGTTTCATCATTTTGAAAATTTCCTGTCATATCTAGTCGATGGTTCGACATCAGGTGCAGGTGATTTGGAAGTAGATTGGTAGATTTTGATGGTAAGAGGTATCGGCCGTTCAGAAAGGAACGTCTAATTACTGAACAAGCATTGCGTGGTAAATCCCAACAAATAGCCTATAAATGTTGGGTTGGTTGCAGCCTCTTACATCAAAACCTAGCTACGCCACTGCTCGGGAAATCGTGATGTAGAAACTCAATAAATGAATCAACGAAATAAAGAACTAGAATGCTTAGACTGTAGTGAAACACAATCACAAGTAACAGAAAAGCGATGCAACAAAAAAAAAGGGGGGGGGGGGGAACAAGAGATAAGAATTGTGCAATTACAAAAGTTTATTTATTGAGTATGGCAGCACTAGTTATTAGTACCAATGTAGGTCACAGTACCTCGCTGCACTGATACAAATAAATAACAACAACACATATCGGTATACATGTCATATATATTGACATGAAAACAGTTATTATGGACAATAAGTTATCTTGCATACACACAAACAAATTGATAATCAGACGGGCGGATGAATATGCTGTAAGGCTGGTTGACGGGGATATTAACAAACCGAGAGATAGATAGTTAGTTAGTTAGTTAGTCGACAGATCATCCTCATTGCACATCGAACCATTCAGTCCATAAGTGCTCGGATCCCCTCCTCAGCAAATCCCGCAGCGTGTAGCGGCTAACGACGCCAGTTCTGTGTTGGTTTATCAATCTTCTTTGGCTTCCTGCGTAGTGTTCATGTTTGGCCACCCCTCTTTTAATTTGCTGCTCTAGCAGTCTGGCCATTGTTGTAGATTCACAGTCATCACTTGGTTCTCGCAAAAGTCTTACTTCTCGTAGAGCATTCAGAATGTCAGCCTGGTCCATGGCGTGTCCGCCCTCCACAGTAGCCTCACCAGCGAGCTTGTCAGCCCGCTTATTTCCTTGTACTCCCGCATGCCCTGGCACGAAGATGAAACTAATCTTTGCCAGCCGAGACCGCTCCAGAGGCAGCAACCATTCTCTCCGGATCGACCCCTCCTCTATCCTCTTGATCATGTTCATTGAGTCGCTAAGGAAACAAGCCCTAGTGAATGTCTGTGTCTCGAGCCATGTTATTGCTTTACTTACTGCCATGACTTCCAGGGTCAGGTTACTTGTGGTTTCAGTGAAAGCAACAGAGTCCCCCTTCACAATTCTCCCTCCGGCCCGAGCTGTAAAGGCCCATGAGCTTCTCACATGTCGGACGACCGACCCATCTGTGTAGATGACCGCGTCACTCTCTAGCGAATTCTCGAAAATCAACGCTTGTACTTCAGCCTCCACAGCAGCCGGATTTTCTTGTCTGCATTTCCTATCTAGTTGGATGCAAACTGAAAAGGATGTGCAGAAGTCTGTTGGCACTTGCACCCACTCCTCGCCAGGTTCTAAGTCCTCACGTGAACACACCTGTTGAAGAATGTCTTCGGCTTGACCCATCCACGACCGTCCTCTTTTTAACCTGCTGCCCTTCACCTTCCAAATTTCAATATGCAGTGGATGATATGTGTTTGCGTTAACTCTGAGGTAGGCGCGTGCCCTGCAAACTTGTATTCTCTCTTCAATGGTTGGAAAATCAAGAAGGTAGCGCATCGCCCTGCATGCTGTATCTCTTGTACATCCAAGAATAATGCGCATAGCTTCATTCTGTATCCTTTCCATCCTTTCTATCTTCTTATGGCTGAGAGTCAGGATTGCCATTGCATACTCCAAAACAGACATGACCAGCCCCTCGTACAGAAGACATAGATGGCGCTACTTACAGTTTGCTGCCGCCATCACCCGCATCGCAGCCAAACCCCGCTTGGCTTTTGTTATCACCTGGTCAATGTGCACATTATAAGCAAAGCTTCGATCAAACCGTATCCCTAGGTAATTCATTGCCTGCGTTCTTTCCACCGTCTCTGAACACAGCATTACAGTTGGTGTTGGAGTGTTGACAATATGATTATTCAACGAGAACCAAGTCACTGTTGCCCTTGTTGGGTTGACCATTGCCCCAGCTTCATCACACCAAGTACTTATGCGATTGAGTTCGGTTTGTAGTTCCACAGCAACCTGCTCTCTATCCTTACCCTGACGATACACTAAAACATCATCGGCATACGACAATGTCCTGCCAGGTCCAGTGATCTGCTCACTGGTGATTCTCACTGTGTAGGCGTTGAACAGTACCGGAGATAATGGTGATTCATGTGGTAGGCCAGGATATATTGTTGTTGGTTCCGTGTGCATCTCTCTTTCTAAGTGCAAGCAGGGACTAGGATGACCAGCTCTGTTCTTCTTGGCATTTTGCCATCTTCATACAGCACTACGCTTATCCACCCAAGCCTTCTTCACCTCGAAATTCCACCACGGTGGCTCCTCCCAGCTATTTTTCCTGCCCTGAAACTTTCTGCGCTTGTCACGTCTTATTTTACTCACCACATCTTGCCCTGTACTGTCATACTGGAAAGTCTTTACCTTTAGCTTGTGCTGCCTGGTTCTGCCTTTCTCCACCAATATGATGCAAGGGTGGTGGTCGCTGCCGTGGTGTCCTAGGACACCCCATCTACACACTGTAGTGAGTGAAGGTGAAACTAGCGCCAGATCAATAGCACTGTCCTAATCGCCTGGACGGCTTGCTGTCCTGGTGACACAGCCACTGTTGATACAAACCAGGTCAATGGTTTCAAGTGCAGTCTCGAGCTCCTCCCCCTGTGTATTGCAGGAAATGTTTCCCCATGATCTGTCCTTTAGCGTTGAAGTCACCACAGAAAATAACATTTCTCTCGTGGCCTAATATGCCACTTAAGCACTGCCACTTCTGGGCGTCCATTGCGGGCATAAACATTAACCAACACGAATGGTATACTGGAATGAACTCTCAACGCCTGTATTTGTATATCGTAACTGTCCCAACTGGACATGTCTAGCTCTGACGCCACCATGCTGTCGCGAACGAGAATCGCCATTCCCAGATGTCGTCTGCTGTAGAAACATTTGAAGCCGGCAATTCGGAGTAGCTGATCGCCCAGTCTCGTCTCCTGGAGTGCTACAATGTCGTTCCTGTAAACTAGGGTTTCTAAAATAGGGCCACGTTGTTTTACACTGGCACAGTTCCAATAGAGAATACGGATATTCCTGAGTCCTAGACGGTGACACTTGAGTCTAAAATGTCCCAAACCACCACGCTTACCTTGCTTCTTTCTCCCTGCGTGGCTTTCACGCCACTTCGTTATGTTGACTGTTGACTGCTCGAAGAACACATGTTTTTCCGCCATGTTGAATAAACGAAACACAGAACCCACACTCGCTGCTAAAGATTCACTCAAGGATGGCTTCGCTCGATGCACGAACTCCGTAGCACCCGCGCAGATCTTGAGTAGAAACTCCTGGTTTTACATCCTGGCACACCAATTACACTGCAAGAGATGAATAAATCCATTCCCCTACGCGAAAAAGTTAACGAACACAAAACAACCCGACCGTCCGTCGCAATCTTGAAACCGGAAGTCGAGAGATAGTCAGACAGCAACAATTGAAAGTGCTCATCTATACAGATGGATCTGTTGTAAAGCAGCAGAGAAGTGCGTGGGCATTTACAGCCCGTTCAGCGGGCCGAACCGTTCAAGAATCCAGTGGTGCCCACTCTATGACCACGAGCACCATGACGATGGAGGTGATGGCAGTTACACAGGCCTTCATATGGCTGGAATCACAGCATTATATCAACGTGTGTGTACTAAGTGATTCAATGAGCATGATTCAGAAGGTCGAAGCTGGATCTGTACGTAGACAGTGGACTGAATCGCTGCGGAAGTCTGTTGTCCGTAAAGTCACCTTCATCTTCGTCCCGGGACATGCGGGAGTCGAGGGAAATGAACGAGCTGACAAACTGGCTGGCTGTGCACCCCCTGTAGATGGCCAGCCCATGGATCGTGCCGATGTTATTAACGTCCTTAAAGATATGGCGAGAACAGAGGACTTTGACGTCAGTGATTCCACATCGCTGTCCAGGATGAAAGACCTGGGAGTAAGAATCGGCACAGCCTGACGCGAGAGGTACATCGGGAAAACAAAGCGCCTCGTCAACCAACACAGAACTGGCACTATTAGCCACCGGACGCTGATGCATATGCTGGGGGGAGGATCTGAGCTCCTATGGACATGTCCGGAGTGCAATGAAGATACCCCAACTGATAACTGATAACTGATGGCGTTATAGATATGGACAGACCGACTTATCGACCCACCAACCGATTGTCCAAACCGCCGAATTTTTCACCAACCCACCGAGGGACCCACTTTCTGACCGACCCACCGACCAACAGAATACAGTTTGTCTCATTCATATTTCTGCGTGTAATATTATGGACTCATTTACCTCTTGCTGACAATAGTTGTTACTTATTCTGGCAGTTCATTATGAAAAGCAACATTCGTCTCAGAAAACACATCTCCTTTGCCTTCAAGCTCTTTGCAATTTGTTCATTCATATACCATTTACGTACTCTCTTTCTGGGACATCGAAATACTTCGTGTAAAGACCCACAAAGTCAATGGATGTCACAGCACATAATAAAGAAACTCCCCAGAGTTGAAGGTATTAAATTAGTTGAGTCTTAGCTCTTTAACGACGTGACGATTGAGGCAATATGTATTGTATCTTTCAACTTTATTTATTTTTACAGATGAAGGATTATATATGTATTATGGTCTAGGAGCCATGGTGGCTGACTGGTCAGGGCGGTTGTCGGCCGGGTCTATGGTAATGTGTTCGAAACTCCATCAAGCGGTTTAGGAAAATTTACTAGTGATCTAAAACGCGGTAAAGCATAGTGTAAACATCCCCTGCCAGTCCGGCGATCGTGGTAATGTAATTGGTAAACATATCCTTGCCAGCCCGGTGGTATTAGTAGTGGGTAAACATCTCCTTGCCAGCCCGGTGGTATTAGTAACGTAGTGGGAAGACATCCCTCTGAAAGCCCGGTGGTATTAGTAACGTAGTGGGAAGACATCCCTCTGCCTTCCGGGTGGTATTAGTAACGTAGTGGGAAGACATCCCTCTGCCAGCCCGGTGGTATTAGTAACGTAGTGGGAAGACATCCCTCTGCGAGCCCGGTGGTATTAGTAACGTAGTGGGAAGACATCCAATTGCCAGCCCGGTGGTATTAGTAACGTAGTGGGAAGACATCCCTCTACCAGCTCGGTGGTATTAGTAACGTAGTGGGAAGACATCCCTCTGCCAGCCCGGTGGTATTAGTAACGTAGTGGGAAGATATCCTTCTGCCAGCCCAGTGGTATTAGTAACGTAGTGGGAAGACATCCAACTGCCAGCCCGGTGGTATTAGTAACGTAGTGGGAAGACATCCCTCTGCCAGCCCGGTGGTATTAGTAACGTAGTGGGAAGACATCCCTCTGCCAGCCCGGTGGTATTAGTAACGTAGTGGGAAGACATCCCTCTGCCAGCCCGGTGCTCATGTAACAGTCCTATTTAAAAAAATAAAAAACCTGCACGCCCAAAGACATATCGATTGTTTCCACAATAGTTAGCTTTCCCTTAACGTCATTATGTATGTCAGCAGTGCCAGCTGACAAATCTTATATAAGGAAACATCCAATCGATTTTTTAAACATGCAATCCGTACAAATTTCTTGTTAAGAAAGCAATAGTTAACCCATGATT
>JACEFZ010011757.1:35000-37500 GCA_014155875.1 Cepaea nemoralis | reverse complement strand
TTACTTGTCCAGATAATATTATTGAATGTTCTGTTCCTGTTTGTACAGTTAGTGACCACTATCCGGTATGTTGTACATGGTCAAGAATTGGGTTCAAACCTCTTAAACATAAACATGTAAGTATCAAATTTAGGAATTATAAAGCATTCAACCAAGATTTATTTTTGCAAGACTTAAGAAAAGCAGCCCTTGATCACGTTTACCAACTTCCTGACCTGGACGATGCATTAGCTTTCTGGACGAAGACAGTCTACAATGTGTTCGATAAACACGTGCCAATCAAAGAAGTTCGAGTCAAAAATCAACATAAATCCCCATGGGTCACTAGAGAAGTGCTGAAAATAAAGACTTCATCAATTACCGCAGACTAAGGAATAAAGTTAAATATGAAATTCGTAGGATAAAAAAGATCATTTTAAAAATTTGATTGTAGATAATTCAAACAGTACAAATATATGGAAGGCTATTAACTTGCTAACCAATAAGAAACGCCCTACAGAATCAGCAATACCAAATTCTATAACATGCGATGAATTCAGTTGGTTCTTTCAATCAGAAATAGAGAATCTAAAGTCTTCAATACCAGACTCATCGTGTAATTTAAGTTCACTGGCATCATTCTGTGAGGAGAAGTGCGCCAGAAATATTCCCGCTGAGATTCCTTTAATGTCTGTTGCAGACGTTTATAAATATCTCTTGAACCTCAAATCAACAAACTCACACGGCCTAGATGGTATCAGTAATAGAATTCTTCGTTGTGCTGCACCAGTCATTAGCGAGTCCTTAACGTTCATATATAACCAGTGCCTGGCCAAAAACTACTTTCCATCTGCATTTAAAATTGCTAAAGTGTTTCCGCTTATTAAAAATGGCTCAATCGATAATAGCGTTTTGGGTAATTATAGACCTATTTCCTTACTATCGTCGCTATCAAAACCACTAGAAAAACACATTCATAAAATAACGTTACACCATTTAATTAACAATGATCTAATAATTAACAGTCAATCTGGGTTTCGACCTAAATATTCTTGCCATAGTGCTCTAACAAAAATGACCGATAACTGGCACTTAAATATCAACAACGGTAGAATTTGTGGAGCGGTGTTTGTAGACTTTAAAAAAGCTTTTGATATGGTAGATCACGATATTTTAATTAGAAAACTAAAGCAAATGAAGACAAGCACCAACATGGTGAACATAATTACGTCATTTCTATCCGACAGGCAACAAGTCGTGTCCTTCAACAACTGTCTATCAAGACCCACACAGCTTAATATTGGTGTGCCTCAGGGCTCAATACTAGGTCCGCTGCTTTTTGCAGTTTATATTAATGATCTTCCTTTATATATCAATACAACTTGTGATCTATTCGCAGACGACTGTACTATATATACAAGTCAAGAAAACCGTAGTGAATTAGAGAATTCTTTACAAAAGGAACTTGATAATCTTACTAGATGGAGCAATGAAAACCGCATGCAAATTAACATCGACAAAACCAAATCCATGCTAATAACGACCAGACAAAAACTACAGACACTAGCCATAACTGGATCACCGCTCGAACTCCGCATGGGCACGTTACCTATAGTTAATGTGACTGAACATAAAACACTAGGGCTTTTAATAGACAGCCATTTGAACTGGAGCTCTCATGTTCACGCTCTTACCAAGAAAATAGCACAAAAGTTTACCAACTTGCTAAAATTCAGCACTTCCTGGACGAAAGCACACGAAAAATATTCTATACATGCTATATCCAATCACATCTCGATTACTGTTCCACAGTTTGGGATGGTTGCCCTAAATCTAATTTAAAACGACTATGTTCTCTACAAAACCGCGCTATTCGTCTGGTTTCTGACATAAAGCACGTTGAAAGTAATAATTTGTACAGTCATCTAAGACTTCTACCACTACAAAAGCGCTTCCTTTTCAACAAAGCCAAATTAGTGAATAAAATTATATCTCAAAATACCCCAGAGTATCTTCTGCCGCTGATTCAATCTAATGCAATGAACAGCAAGCGCCTAAATTTGTTACATGTCTCAAAGCCTAGATTGGACCTATACAAAACATGTTTCGCCTATTCTGGTGCTCACTTATGGAATGATCTGCCTCCAGATCTGAAAACTCCAATGAGTCCCTACACATTTAACCGAAAACTCTTTCAATACTTAATCCATACCGACTATATGCCACCATAATTCATTTACTGGTATAATTGTTCAGTATAATTGTTCATTATAATTGTTTAACTATAATTGTTCACTATATATGTGTATGCGTGTGGGAGCGAGAGAGAGAGAGAGAGAGAGAGAGAGAGAGAGAGAGAGAGAGAGAGAGAGAGAGAGAGAGAGAGAGAGAGAAGAGAGAGAAAGTGGGTGTCAGTGAGAGGGAGAGAGTGAATGCGTGTGTGCGCACGTGCATGCGTGTGTGTGGAGAGAGTGATTGAGCGAGAAATGGTGGGGGAATGTGTCAGTGCATGCATTCGTAC